>JAQIXQ010000196.1:0-45907 GCA_034700485.1 Pseudosinella alba | reverse complement strand
TAATCGTCATGCTCGCAGACTGTACGCTTCCACTACCGCCTTTGTATGAAGGTATGTATCAATATCAATACAATGAGAAGTGAGTTCAAAATAAAATTGTTCTAGCGGTAGTGCATGTGACGGATTTTGGCCGCAGTCACACCTGTCTTTATTAACAATTGTCATAAATTGTGTTGTGAGTTCGAAATAAGCCTATTCCATTGCTTCGATTACCAGCGGTAATTCGAAACCGGGAACGTATGTCATACTGCAATAAATGTCCTTTCGAATGTAGAGAAATGTAATCGACGACTACCGTCGTGCGGTTTGTTACTCGTAATATTTATGGGTAAAATTTAATTAAATCCCATTTGAAATCTTTCCGTTTTGTTGACTAGCTTCATGTTTAGCACAATATTTCCGGTTTCGTTTCCCCCGGTAAGTGCATCCCAATATTTAGCATTTTATTGTACCGCTTCGACGATAAGACTGGATAGGATTTTATTTTATAGCCTTTTAAGTCAACTTGGGGGCATTCGTCTGCAATTTTTAACCGTCAGTTTATAAACTAACCATCTATATTGCTCCTATTACAGATTACAGCTTATCTTACGAAATCTTTATTAACCTATAATACTGTAAAATTGACCCCAAAAGACTAAGAGGATACTAAATTTTATTTTATATTTTTTTTGGCATGACCAAACCAACCCTCCCGCTCAGCAAAAGGCACTTGCTCAGCATTTTTTTTTCTGGACGAAATAATCATAAAAAAAATATATTCTTTTCATTGTAACTTTTCCCCAAGATGTCTGTTCCAACTCGACAGCCAAGCACGGAGTCAACAAAAACCTCTCCGTCTCCTTCTGACAAACCAAAGGATAGAAAAGGGTGAGTATATGGCTATTGCCTATTTGATACAAAAGCCCGAGCACTTTTTTTCAGTTAGGATTTAGAATTGAGGAATGGAAATGAGATGAATGATAGATAAAGTGTGTGTGCTGGAGCAAATGAGCTTTGCATGAGGGTTCTCTGGAAAGAGAGAAAATATCAACAGGATGCTAATAAATAAAACTCTGCCGCCGTACCCACACCCCATACGTTCCTTCAGTAGTATATGGGGAAAGGCAAAAGCATATCATCAATGATGTAGGATTATCGTGTAGATTTTGTTCCTAGTTTTCTTTGCGTGTCTGTAAAATGAATGTACATCTCTTTCCATGTGAATGAAATGAAGGTCTAATGAATTCCGACCACGAACTGATTCCTCTCCCCGGGTCTCCATTGGACGAGGGAGTGATATCCCGTCCGTGAGTGGGTTGCCGGTTCATCCACAACCAAAACCGATGACGAAAGGGATGAGTCAGGACGTGAGCTGGAAAAGTGTTCATTTAGCCACGTTCATGGATGTTGCGGTCCTCCGCTGCTTATTCGTAAGGAGAATAATGTTGATCATGACAACCATTTCGTTCCATCCCTTATGTTTAAGCCTCGTGTCTTTGCCATCCTATCATCATTCTTCAATCGCTTCTCAATTAGAATGTAAACATTTATATGCATATTTGGTTTTTCTAACAGATTCCGCACTGGGATGAAGAAGGGGTCTTCTGGGGTGTGACTTACATGCAAAAAAGGTATAAAAAATAGTGGTCTGAGGTTTAAGGCTTCATTTATTCATTTTCTTGAAAAAAAGAAAAATCGTAGTAACATGGTAGGGAGATGAAAGGGTTAAAATGAAAGGGTCATGATCATAACTGAAATGATGTTAATGCAGATTCGAGGAGATCATTGCTCATAAAGAAACCCTCCGGAGTGAAAAGAAGATAAGGGAAAGGCAGCGAAGCAATTCGCTCCCGGTAACGAAATCAAGGAGTAGTTTTGTGGCCGATTTTGTTCTGAGTCAGAGTCCAATTCATGCTGAGAGGGAGAAGATTGCTGCGATCCGAGCAAAGCTGATGACAAAGCCGGCGGATTTGTCCTTTAATAAAAGGAAAAGGGGAAGTACTAGTGGGCCCAGTGGGGGAGGTACAAGTGGTAGCGGGGGCGGTGGGGGGATGGGAGGAGCAGAGAGACCCACCACAGTATCAACCTCTCAATACTTTTCTCATTCCGCATGCTCTAGCCCAACCGTTCAACGACGAAGTACTACGGATCGGAGAGCCAGTGAAAAAGGTTCCAAGCGAAAGTTGACGATGATGGACTTGAAGACATTTGTCGAGACAAAGCTACTCAGTAAATCCGAAAAGATGATGGATAAAGTGGGGGCAGAAGGGGCACTATTAAATTCGGGGGTAACTTGACACATGTATAGGCAACCACATAATATGTGGATCACTCATTTCACACATTCTCTAATTAAATCTCTTTATCCCTACTTTATTTTTTCAACAGGAAAATGATAGTGATGGTGGAGGAGAACCTTTCACTCGCCCGCAATCTGCCCTGGGCCACCGGGATGACAACGTCGTTCCTTCCAGCACCATCAACCAGGAGGTCATGGTTAGCGATACTATGGGAGAAAATTACTTTGGGGAAGGATCCAACCTCTTCAAAGGGAAAAGCATGCCAAGTCTCAGGTAAGAAGGACGCACATATCCCCGCTTCACAAAAATCATATGTATAATTTTCATCCAAAGCGATCCGTGGATATAAAAAATAAATCCTGCCAGTTGTAATCCTAACCAGAGCAAATAGACCCACATTCAACAAAACGGGTCATATAGGAGCAAATTCAAAACACCCAATATCTTAATCTTATCGACTTATCCATATTATGTTTTCTCCCCCGCCCAAGCAAACAGAATAACTTTTGACTGGAAGAGTTAATCTTGGTTAATCTCCTTAAATAATCGTGTCATATATGTTAGTTGATAACAACGGCAAATACTGTCTGTTACCTTTCATCACGTCTTTATTCGTATCACTTTGTGTATACGTATCTGTACACATGTATTATCTTTCTCTATCTATTCGGAACAAGGCACAGCAATCTTTCTCTTTCTTTACCAATTTTTTTTACTCTTCATTTCACTTATAGTTCTCGTGTATTATCTTATTTCCTGTGATAATTGTGGCCATACATTTAAGTATCTCTGTATATTTTAGTTTCTCGTCGTGCACAGATGTTATGTATATAAATACTATATTTTTAAACAGTATTAAGATAATTAATTTTAGTTAAAAATAAATGTCAAGTTGTATTATAAATTTTTCTGTTCTTTCTATCTATCTTCTTCTCTTCCCTCTTCTTAGCTGTTTGCTAGTTGATGAATTGGCAGCCCCAACAGGGTAAGTTTTTTTTGTAAAAGAAAAAAATAATTCACATTCAAAAAATTCATTCTAAAAAATGATGGCAAATGATTAAGAGAAAGTTGTATTTTTTCTATAAGTATCATGCTGTTGAGCTGGTATAAATTTAAACCCTTTTGTATTTTGGATGATGATGATGATGATGTTGATGATGAGGTTTGATGATAACCATTTCTCTAACAAATGCGTATAACTATGCCCATTTTTTATTTTCTCCCATTTTTTTTGTGGGAGAAAGCCAGTGAGTGAAAGAGTGTGAAAGAAGTTTTTTTATTGTTTGTTTTTTGGAAAGTTGCCAATTTGCAAGATTACAGATTTGAGATCTCGAATATATTTTTCCGTTCACTTAATTCCCGTTCTTGGAAGATGTAATGTGATGGGATGGGTTGTACAAACTGGTATAGATGATGTTGACATATCATAGTGTGCAGCAGCTTTGGGGTATTGGGTAGGGAATAATAATAAAAGTTTCTGTCCTATATGAGCTCGACTTTTAGGGGATAATGAGTATTATTTTGATTGTCATTTGGGAATTTGATTATATGTGGTAGAATCTTTGTAGTTTATTTGTGATGGGATACGTTTATGGAAAACATTAATGTAATAATGTTTGCGGGTGTGTGATTGTGTTGGATTTGGGATGTGTCTGCTTTTTCCTTAAATGTTGTAGTTGTGATTGTGTTTATTGGATATGCAGCACTTTCTGCACTGCTTGTTCTTCTTTTTGTATGTATTGAAATGTTTTCACCCCTTCTTGAACCGATGGCATTTGCACTGATTTGTCAATATGGCCAAGTGTGTCACCCTACTAAACCAATAATATAAAGTAACCTTAAATTATGTAGCAGGTTTTACAGAACTTGGCAAACCAACCTTGCGTTAATTTAGTAACAATTTTTAAACTTTATAATACATTTTAATTCCTCATACACCTTTCCATTTGAATCTCTTGTTTGTCGAATTAACCATCTTCTCCTCAATTAATACATTAGGTTTGGACGATAGAATATATTATGCAAATTGAGAAATTTGTTTTGCTCTTTATAATTAAAAAACTACCTACTACTACCAGCCCCGTAGCGAGGGGGTCTTGGGGGGGTAGTAACTGCGACCGACCGGACGGCTTTTTGGCGGCCGTACCTCGCGAAATCAAGGCAAAAACGGCCAGTTTAGGTACAAAACGGCCGTGTTTTCTTAGTTTCGCTACCCGCTACGGGCCTGACTACTACTACTACCTTATTACGACTTTCAATGTTAAATTTAATCATTATGAGACTTACAGTAACAGTGTTGTTACATACTCTTTGCATTATGTATGTTTTGGCTTATCACTGTGTAGTAGTATAAATATACTGATTTCAGGTACTGTGGGATGAACTCTCTGGCTCCGGACGGGAACAAGCCGGAAGGTCGGGCATACCTCCCAAATCCAATAATAACCGTGACGGAGCACACTCCAGCCCCAACCCCGTCACCCGACAGGATGTACAGACGACGGGCAAGTTCTCTGGAAAGCCAGTTGAACTCTTTCATTCACCAGTTTGCACTGGGCAGTAGGCGTGGGAGTGGACGCAGAGGATTAGTTCGTTCGTCCAGCGATAGTCACATTTCCTACTCCGTCTCAGAAGCCCCTGAAGCCCCCGGAACCGCTCAGTACATTAAGACTGATGGTCAGCTCAATGTGAAAGTAGTGCTTAAGGCACTTCACTCAATCTGCTCAAGAGAGACAATCATCCGTTCAGTTAGGGTGGCCCAAGTGGTTCTCAATCTCATGGAACTATTGTATGAGGAGGTGGAGAAAGATCCCGAGGTCCTTTTGGTGTTGGATGCCGTTACAAAGTATGTGTGGAGCACATTAAGTTGGGCGATCTCATATTCCATCATATTTCAGCTACATTTTTAATGGAAATATGTCTTACCCTCCAGGATCGTTTGCGCTATGGGCTGCTCCCACGGTTGTGGCGAGGCCAAACGCGGAAATCATCCCGACTCGGTTCGCTCCCACGCCCAGGGTTTACTGCTTCGACTCACGCAACAGTTCCGAATCCAGTTTTGCAAATACTTCCAAAACTTGGTGATCCAGCAGAGCCTGTCAACAATCATGGATTTTTTTCATGCACTCTGTAGCTTCTGTGCAGATTCATCTTCCCTGTTGGCACCCATGAGTAAGTCGTACTAAACTTGGCAGATGCTTTGTTTGATAGTTTTGATTTATGTACATTGCTCATATATTGACTGTTTTTTTTCGTTTGAAAAGGTTCCAAAATTCGTGACTTCTACTCAAGTTATGTGAACGGGCTGGAACGGAACAACAACCGTGTGGAATGCCACATCTTCAGAGCCGTCTTCAAGAAGCTCATCACGCGACTAGCTGCAGTCTCGAAGGAACTACGTGCTACTGAAAACATGGCGCTGTATTGTGACGTCCGCCAGTTCGTCAATTATGTTTACGAGAATGATGGGAACACGTTTAGGAAAGTAGCCCTGAGTGCTCTACTAGACTCCGTTGATAGGCCAAATAAAAGGGATACACGCCAAACGCAAACAACAAGGATTGTAAGGTAAAGGAGAAAAATATACGAATGCATTGTACATGATCCATTCCATTGTTATGCTTTCGTTGGAGAAACATTGCCAGTTTAAAGAGAATATAAGATATTGGAAGAATGCCAGGAAATGATATAATGAAATGGTTTTGTCAGGCGAACGGTGGCAATGGAGGAGGCATCCCCATCTTATTTCATAATGGACGAAACCTCAGGTGGTCCTCACAGTGGGGCGAGCAATAAAAAGGGATTCTTCAAAAAGAAAAGTTCGTCTTCGACTTGTGCTGTGAGTATACTTGTTTCTCTATTCAGATGATCGTTTTATGAGTTTGGGAAACTATATGGGGCCCATTGATGAGGAAATTAATAGAATATTGTACTCTGTTTTTGTTTTTACGTTCTCTTTACTAGAGTATGGGCGACACAGACAATACGGGAGAAAGCCCAAGTGGGACACTTTCACGGAAACATGCCACGCTAACCCCAAAATCTTCCGAAATTGATTTGGTTGCGAAGAGGGGGAAGAAGGAGCCGTCGAGGCTGGTTAGCTGGCTGACCAAGGGTTCTGCTGGAGACAAGAGCTTTGACATGGACTATGACGACTCCAATTTTAGCAGTAGCGGGACGGCCATATCTGAGCCGAAGAGGACAATGCGACAGGCAACAATCGTTCAGAAGGCAAAGCGGCGAGTTGAGGAAAGACTGAAAAAGATGAAAATGAAAAGGGACTCAACAAATGAGGAGAGTTTAGCCGGAGGAGTAAGCCGGAGGGGATCGTTAGAGAATGTGCAAAACGAGAATGTGATAGGGGAGACCAGCGAGTTTGTAGTTTTGAAGGAGAGGAGACTAGTCAACAAGGTTGTGATTAAGGATGGCATGCTAAGATTTGGCTTCCTGCTCGAGATTACACATCCGGGATCGTTGCCCGATGCCGGGCTCATGGCAGCGTTACTCGACCTTCCCAAAACGGTTGTGGTAGCAAGAGCTTGTACAGTACTGGAGTGCTGCTTTCTGGTCCACTCATGTAATCGTGGTCACTGGCCTATGTGGATGAAATTTCCAATTTTCCGCCCATCTTGTGCTGGGATGGCTGGGAAACCAGCGGGATCCCGGACAAGATCTCATGGACTCCAGAGGACATCTGGTAAGATGTTCTTTCAGTGGGGAGAAGCAATTAATGCAAGACTTGAGGAATATATCAAGGTAAACAAGCAAAAAATGAGAGAAATGGATATGTCTGATGAGGTGAAGCAAAAAGAACTCTGCCAGCGGGATGATGAAGAAGACTTTTTGGATGAAGGTAAGTATCTAAATAGAATTTAAAAAAAACTGTTATTCGGACAGTTTAGTAACATTTACATTTTTCGAAATTTTAGCAAGCATCACGGACGGGTCGGACTGTCCTTTGGCACTCCAAGTCCTATCTTGCATGCTTCTTTACGAAATTACCGCCTTCATGCGAGAGACGTACCAGGTAAAAACTAACTCGAAATGGTTATAATTATTTCCCGTCTTATAATAATAATAATTGCAGTCTCAAATAATCTAAAATTTGATGAATTTAACGTAGAGTTTGCCAAAAGCTAGTATAGTACCCAAAGAGAAGGCGCCTCCGCCAGAGAAGGAGAAGGAAGTCGCTCCCAAGCCTACCCTAACATCCGGCGCTCGTCGATGGAGCTATGGTACTGTAACATAATCAGAATAACATACTTCTATATTTTAAAGTTAAGTTAGGAAAAAATTATTAGGCTTGTCATCGATGGGGCAATCCCAAACGTCCCAAGCATCCCACTCCCTGCAAAGTATTGCGGACAATCCACCATCGGCGGCGGGGCAACAACAGATCGGCCATCCCGGAGGTCCACCTACAACCGGGGAGAGGAAGATCAGCTTCGTCCTGAATGACAACGAATCAACGGAGAGTGCTGACAAAGCGGCTCACGTTTCGCATGTGCGCTTATCACCAAACGTATTCATTTTTTTATTTTTGCGCTTATCTGCAGTAGAAAAAATTTTGTTTAGCCGTAAAATCCCAAATTTCCCTTTAGGAGCAGCAGGATTCTCAGGGAGGAGCCAGTAAGTCGGGAGGAAGTAGTGGAGGAAATGCAACCGGAAGTGCCACGTCCTCCACCACTGATAAAAAAGTAAGACCGTTATTACTCCGAAGGGGAACTCCCTCCGGGAATTCCTTCAGGAGGAGGAGCATTAAACTACAGAGGGGCGCTAAAAAGGATGGCGACAGCGATTGTTAGTTTTTAACCCTTTTCATTAACGCTTAGAAATTTAACTAACATTTAAAAAAAAATTGACTAATGCTTATCTAAAAGTAGGTTTATTTGAAAGTAGCATTTTTATATATATTAACCTTTCGACGAGTTAGCCATGAAAAGATCAGACTCACTCACAAGCGGAAAGAGAAAGGTAAGCTCGGTGTCCGATGAGACATCCGAACATAGCGGTGATGAGTCTCCGGGAGTACTTAGTAATGAGGATGGAACAGGGGATGATGACCACCTTTACATGGGCTGGATCAATACCGTGATTGAGTTCCTGTCCTCACTCAACTACCGGTAAGTACAAGTCCCGCCGGTCTCAACTCAAGTTGGTGGAAGGGACATGAGGAAATTTTACAGCAATTCTCTATTCATTTTTAATTGCTTTTATAGTTGCATCCACCAAGGGTTTTGCCATCCTCTCTGCCCACGACGTTTGATGAGAGGCGTTTCCCGTCTGCTCAAGGGAGTCCGCAAGGTCTATGGAGAGGAGTTTGGCTTTGCACACGCAACCTCAGCATCTGCCTTCGGGATGAATCTACTGGACCCCAACCTGTCCACATCGGAACCAATTGGCCAAAAAGGGACATCAAAGGAGAGACATGAAGAGTCAACCATCTTGAAATACATCAAAAACCAAGTCCAAGAGGGATTCCACTCCTTGTTTTCCACCATACTCAAGGCGGGTTCACTTCTTAGCGATGACCAATTCCTGCAGTTGGTGCCAATCGCTTGGGAGCTTCTGTTAGAGCCGGACATCCAAGTGAGTAGCTGCGCTGCTGCATTGCTTATCATGGCTGGGGTAAAGGTACCGGAGCAAGTGAGGACAATGCTGCAGGCTGATTTTGAGCATCATAACCCCAACACAAGGATGAATGCCTTGCTGAGATTCCAGGTTTTGTGGAAGTGTAGACATCAGGTGTGGCCAAGGATGGAGGATAACAGTGCTTTCAAGGCACCACCTCCTGGGATTGAGTTTACATTGCCAAGTCCAAGGATTGGAGTGGAGTCTATTTCGGTTGTGGATCCCCGTGAGTTGGGAAGAAAACATGTATTAAATGTGATCGGATCGTAATGAATGTCTTTGGAATTACATTAACTAACCCAAATTGTTTTCTGATTTATTCTTAGCCTGGCTCCCTCAAACTAAGGCAAAAGTGGAAGAGGTCACCCTAAGTCAAGATCCACACGTTTCAAGGGTAAATCCAGTGTAGCTTTCTCTAGATGTGCACTTTATAATAAATGCGTATATATATTGCTTGAACCTAATTTTATTATTATGAATTTGTTTGATACGCAGAGATATTTGGTCACAGCGACCAAGACAAGAAAGACCCAACAAGCCGAAATGGTCAAGATGGCCATGCAAGCGGAGGAAGACAAGAAAAAGTCGGAAAGAGAGCAGTTTCTGATCACAACCGTGAGTATTATACAACAGGCTTCATATGAGCCCAGCTTACACCATGCTGTGGGGGATGAGGAAGGTGATGACGAAGGCAACGCTCCGGTAAGAAAAAAAAATGTCGTAAAAAAAAAGAGAAGAAAATGAAGATAAACTATTTGTAAGACGTATAATGAATATATGCACATAGGGGGACAAGGTAACAGCTCCAGTGGGTCCATCAGGTGTGGTAAATCCCAGCGTTACTTTAACCGACGGAGGTGGCGTGACTACAGGCGTAATTCTCACAAAGGGAAATGTTCCCAAGGCACATGCCATGTTCCCATCATCTCTTGGTTCAGCCGCCGTGTTCATTACCCAACTACTGGATGATCCGGCAGTGACCTTGGACGGGTTTGCGGTGTATGAGGTAGCATACCAAGTCTTGTGGAACTGTTTGGTAGAAGACTCTTCCCTATTCCTCCGCTATGTATTCGAGAAATTGACAAGAGGGCGACACGAGATAATGTTTAAGGTCCTCCGCCACATAATTTTGTTTGTCCCGAGACTACCCCAACAAGCCGCCTTTGCATTATACAATCACATCATTGGTTTCATCATGTTTCACACTCGCTCTCCTCAAGATACCAGCCCTGAGATGATTGGGAGTGCTCTCAGCGTTCTTTGGATGGTTGTTCATGTAAGTATTCATATAGGTTTTTAAAACGCACATGCATGGAACGTGAACCTATATTTATGTGCATGTCTCATTTTTTATTATTATTCCAAAAGAGTGTCCAGGGGATAATGTTTAAGGATTTGAAACAAACGTTGAGGAAGGAGCAATGTGATTCTAGTATCATGCTAACAGCCAATGTGCCCGCCGCAAAAAAGATCGTTGTGCACGGCCCATTTGGACCAGACTCGGGGGGAATTCCAACCCAGTTTCCCGTACAGGAGGATACTCAATTTGTCCAGATCTTGAGGGAGGCTTATGACTTTTTCAGTATCGATGAGGAGCATCATAAAGAGTACTTTTTGGTGGATCATAAAACTCGTAAGTTAGCAAAAATCTTAATTTTACAGATGCATAGATACGTTGATTTTAATGAGAAACTTGTGAAGCATCCTTATATTTTTTTGTTTTAAATGAAAGATCAAATCCGGAATCCGAATGGCTTCGTCAGGGATTTCTACTTCTTCTCTCGTGCTGCCCATCCCCAACTCAGCTTGACTCACATGGCTCCCGATCACGCTTACAATGCTCTTCAGCGACAATCCTTCATTCTTAAATTTCTCGAAAGCGGAAAAGTAACTTTGACCTGGGCCATATTAAAAAACGTAGATCAAGTCATGCAACGCGTTGTTTTCCTCCATGAGGAATTGATGAAGCTTCCGTCCTTTCCAAGAAAGGCACTAGAAACGGAAATTGACATTTGTAAAGGGGGCATGATGGGAAGAGAACTGTTGGGACTTGACGTACTTCATAAGTTCATGTGGACTAAACTAATCACTCGGATGTTTGAGGCGATGACGGGTACGAAGCTACCAATAATATAGTTAAATATATTAATAAGCAATAATGGTTTGAGTATATCACTTCATACGTTTTCATCATATTGGCTTAGGCAACTTTGCATATTCGGGGGATATACATCTATTCCTCAATGTACTTAGTGGATCTTTACTGGTTCATTCGGAGGATGCAACAATCATCCGATACGTGATTGCAGCCTTCATAAATGCTGCCCAACAGTTTAAGAACATTTTTTCCACGAACGGATATCTGCTAGTGATGCCACCCTTGTTGTTAACTTACTGCAACCATCAAAGTAATCCTTTAGGTAAAAGTCGGCGATTCAAAAAAAAACCGGTGCATTTATAGATAATGTATTATGATGAGCAAGATTATTCAACTGTACATAAGGTTACCTTACTTGGTAACTTTACCTTCAAAATTTGGGGACAAGAGTTCGGGACAGATTCCACAGATCCCATAGTAAAAATACAAAATTATGAATTCCAATTATCCATTTATAGAAGCTTCTTCCTTTTAAGCTCCTTCCTATGCTTGCTTACAAATAATTTGTCCAGTGTCCCATACTCTTGTCCCCTCGAAATGGAGAAGTAAGGCAACCTTATTAGAGGCTTATCTCTCTATGGGTGTTTAGTAATCTTGATGATGAGTATGATAAAGTTATGTGAATTGTTTCATACAGTAACTGGTTCGGTTGAATTCGCCGTAAAGGAATTTTACCTTCTTCACCGGAAGCCATTTGTTCTCCAAATGTTTGGCGCGCTAGCTGCCCTTTTGGACACGGACGAACAAGCTCCATTTGGGGATCCAACAAGGGTTCCTTCCAAATGCTTATTTAGGCTATTGTTATCTCTGGAAACGCCGACGCCTGACCCTCTACATATAACAGAGCTGATACATGGGCCACAGCCACTCCGTCCATTAGACTTTTGTTATCACGATGACTCTGACGAGATCACTGTGCTGGATTGTATCTCCATGTGTGTATGCGTCGTGGCCTATGCTTCCGATTCGCTGAGGGGGCAACAAATGCTCACAATTTTGGAAGCTGTCTTACCACCATACCTCACCCACATCCAGACAAACAAAACGGAAGGGAAGACGGAGAGGGATATCATCAATCACATTGCAGTGGCGATGAAAACTCTCGTTAACAATTGCGAACCGCTGGCCAAGTACGCTTACACAATCTACTTTAATCCAAATATGAAGCTATATTTTAAGCAATCTCAGCAGCAAAGGCAATATGCCACTTGTAATTTAATTCTCATATACTACTATTTTCCAGAAACTATTCCGGACCTCAAATGTCCAGTCCAGCAGATTTGCGTGGTTCTAGCCAACGTAACTACACTAGCAAAGGAGGAGGAATGATGACACCGGGTTATGAGTTTGCAGACGACGACTCACATTCCAAATACATGAGTGACCCCAGCAGGAATAAGCAAAGTGCATATGACAGAGACCTTCAAGACTCTGAAGTGATTCGAGATGAATTCAGACGGCCACGCGATACGCTTCTGTGTTTGGTTTCAGATTTTTATTCCAAGAGCTCAGCCCGTCTACCAGAGTTGGCCAAGAAAGGTGGAGCAGAAGCTAAGCCGGTGGAGCTGTTGGATTTAAGAAGTCACACGGTAATAATAATTAAAAACCCCATCAAATCAATCCACTTCCCCTTGTTCACACGCAGTCTGTCAACTAATAATAATATGATGATGACTATTAAATTTCAGCGATTGGCTGAAGTGTCAATGAGCCTACTCAAAGTGAGCCCTTACGATCCACCCACGATGGGCTGCCGTGGGCTGCAAAAATACATGGTGGAGGTGTACCCGTTCGGTGAGTGGACCCATGAAGGTTCTCGTACAACACTGACGGCCTTTCTGCGAAGGTTAGACAAGACCTTTATAAAGATATGTAAGAAACCCTCCATTCGAAGACACACTGATTGGGAAGCTGCCGCTGGTTTGTTGAGAGGGATTTACCAAATGCTCTGGCGTCACCCGCACATCGTCCATAATCAACATTTGAAATCCCTTATTACAACATGCGAGGTTGAAATCTATTCTATTGCCATATTGTCGACAATTTAATGATTGATTTTTAGTGCGCTGAGTTGTAATTACTAACTTTACTATAATTTATTTCAAAGTGTTTACTAATGGGTGAAGGTCAGGCTAGTGAACTGGGACTGAGCACCGCTGGACAAGCATTAATGGGAAAGATTCCACCCACACATTTTTGTTCGACTGTGGTACGGCTCCTAGCTTTACAAGTTCGTGCTTTGGGAGTAAGTACATTTTCAGCTTGAAGCTTATCTACTAACGAATTAACAAAATAAATATTCAAATATGTATTCCTTAGTTGAATTTTAAAAAGAAATTTATGTTTTTTTTTTGTTAGGAAACTTACTCTTTAGAACAAGCGTGTGGTGTACAATACAATCTTCTATCACCCCATGACAAAACCGACATTTTGTTGATGAATTTACTGATTCCTATGTGTTTACGTGTTGGAACTGGTCGAAAAGGTACGCAAAGGTTTACCGTAAAAAGAGGTTAAATGGCAATTAACTAATATATCCAACATTAAGAAAAAATTTCAAATCTTTTGAATCAAATAAGATGTGCCCAAAATGCGTAAATCGGACATCATCTATATTCTTCATATTTTTCTGACGAATCTAAACACGGGAGGGCCCCGGATCAAGACTGCAGGGGAGTCCAACAGTACCTCTGTTATTGGGGGCACTTCTGGTGCGACAAGGACAGGATCAGTTACGGAACGAAAGCTGAAACAATCCACATGCCAAATTGCTTTCCTGGGATTGAAAATTCTCTGTGTTTGCTTTGACTCTGAACTGAGTTCGGAGTGGCCCCGTACCGTTAGGGTAATTCAGGAAATGGGAAACCGGGGGGAAGGGGGTGCGGCCATGTGGGAATTTTTGGAGTTTGTAGTGACCGTTCGATGCTCAATTTATTTGATGTGCAGGCCTATGATTGCCCACAAGGTAAATACAATAATATGTACTTAATTTAACATGATATTGAAATCAAGTCAATTACTAGAATTGTATGTTTAATTGAATTGATTTTTAGTTGTCAGTTCCTCCATCCAATGATCAGGAAAGATCCTTCCAATTCGTGATCAGAGAAAAACTTAAGGAAGTTGCATTGCCCAAATGTAAAATGCAACTTCTCCAAGATCTTGCCCATCAGGTGAAGCAATTGAAGGAGGATCTGGAAACCAGGAAAGGTAAGCGTGGTCATTATCGCCTCTCCCAAAACGTTATCCAAATATTGGAAGGTATTTTTACCCCCGTCAAACCAACCCTTACTAACAAGAAACCGGAAGTCCCTTTTTGCATTCCACTTTTAAAGTTTACATAAGTCCAGCCGACATAGCAGCGTAAGCGTAGCATGTCGCAAAAAAAATCTTTTTGGACAAGAAATCAAATTTTTATTATTTTCATCACAGAATTATTTTTAAAACTATTTTTTGTTCACCTCTCCCTTCGTCGGGCTATCCAGAAACAGAGATAAACAAGCGAAATCTGAATCCCGAAACGAATGAGGCGAGGAGCAGGCCCCGCCCCTCTCTCTCCGAGTTATTCCCAGGCTTAGCTGCACGCTTTGGAGCTAGTGGGGAGGATGCTTCCAAAGGGTCTACTTCCAACATTCACAAGAGTCTCAATCGTGAAAGTAGTGTACGGGTTAAACCCTCCTCACAAGGTAGAGCACAATTACAAACAAGGTGCATCCAAGCACACCTTTCTCCTTATTTCTTTTACTAATCTGAATGTCCATATTCGTACTAGTGATATGCGGTGGGTCTTAAAAACGTAATGCGATAAAAAATTCTCGATAAAAATGTCTAATACAAGTTCGAAAAACGGTCGAAAAACTTTATCTAAAATATTTCCAACTTGCATGGAAGAAAGAAATTGTCTCATTTCTTGTCGCAGTTAATTGCAATGTCTTGTTATTTACAGCCGCATCCCCATTAATTTTCGTTACTAAATAGATTTTGTAGTCTCACGTTACCCCCAATATACTAATTGGGGAAATAATCTGACACATATTATTACATACTTACTTTGTGCTTAAACCAAGCTTGGCTTGTTGTAGTTTAATTTCAAATTAATTGGCTAACAGTTCGTAGTATTTTTACTCACATCAAGTTAGTATTTACTTCCAATATTACAATATTCTCAGCCGCACTTATACCTAGGAAATATGCTTTTCATATCATTATCAAATTACATAATAATATACTCGTACCCACCTAGTTATCTTCTTACAAAGATAATTGTTAATTATACTGAAAAACTAAAAAGAAAATTATTGAAAAGGAAGATTAAAATGTTGTAATATTTTTCAGGCTGTTATTGTGAAGTGAAATATGCAATATAGCGAAAATTATATTAGTTTGATTTATGGTATATGACTGGGAGAACAAAAAATAATTGGTTGACAAGATTGTAAACAAATATTTTTCTGTCTTTTTTCTTTTCTTCTCTGTCTATCTTCTCAATGTCACTCTTCTCTGTCTGTCTGTCCTTGTTTGTCTGCGTGCACAACTTCGTCGTTTTTTAATGAAAAATGAAACGGCACTTGCTGTGTCAAACACAAACAAAAAAGGTCGAATGGTGGATCGTTTCATGCGCAGAGTGAGTATTGCTGGTGACTCCCCGTTTACAATCCCCGAAAACTCAATCCTCAAGCAGCAAGGTCTCTACTTATGTATATTTTTGAACATCTTGCTCTGTCTGTTTTATTTTCAAAGTGTTTAAAATTCCAAATTGTTACTACTCCGATTAATGTCTCTTTGTTCTATATATAATATTGTTCTTGTGTTGTCTCGAGTGTTCCTGAGTTCTTGTGAATTAATTTTTTTGTATGACTCAATTTAATCATTTTATTTCCATGTCCAGTCAACGGGAATAAGAAGAGTACTTTGTGTAAGAAGTATTATTGAAATTATTTTTCAGAACAGGCGGATTTATCGTCAATAATAGGAAGATATTACCAATTACAACATTGTATCATTCATATCTCATACAGTCTTTATGAACATCTCATACAATTTACTTTCACTTACCGTTAGCCATTGAACACAAACATAATCACAGCTCCATTTGCCATTCCCAAAGCTAAACATTTTTTTGTACTTTAGAACTAATGTTCACTTTCACAGTTGACCTATTTCACTTTCATTCACTTTAAAGATGTTTTCCTCAAAGAGAAAACTGCGTCAGAACATTTCATACGAAATCAAATATTTGATTCTATTTGAGACAAAAACTCAATTTTAGTATTCATCTTTGCACAATTCCTCCAAAAAAAAAACAAGTAATTCTCCCCTTTTGCAAGATAAAGATTTCTAGCAAAACATAACATGAAATCCAATTTATGGTACTTCTAACAAAATGAATGCTAAAGCTGTGTAGATTAAATTAATTTTTTGTTGGAATTTGGATGTAGCGCAGCATCAGCATCGTCCCCATGTTGTCCTGTTTGTTTAATTCTCCTTTGCTAGACTAATCATTAATTAGTAATGTAGGAATTGTAGCCTGTGCTGCTGCTGGTATAGTTTAGTTTATATATTACATGGAAAATGATGACATGACTGAAAAATAATTGGTGGAAGGAAGGGGATTGTAGAGCAGGAAAGCTAAATGTTGCTCAGTTGAGGCTGGCGAGATCAATGTTTTTAGATGTTTAGCTAGGAAAATTATAATGTAGATACACGCATGAATTATCATTTTCGTCGGAGTCATTTATGTTATTTTTTATTAATTGACGTTATGTGTCGTGATAAAAAATGCCGAATGTCGTGTTAATTATTAGCCATTTAACTTCAATTTGCAATTTTTAACAATGAGAATACAGAGAATTAATATACACCCTTTTATGTGATATATGAAAAGGGTTGGAAGGTCGGGAAGAAGGAACTTCAGAGCATTTGCAATTGGAAGTTCCATCAGAAGGTCCGTCCGGGAGGAGGGATGATGATGACAAATTACCCCATCGCTTACAACGCCAGAAACACCAAAGCCGGAAGACATTTCGATTTAGGAGAAGTCGAAAAGGAAAGGATGAGGTATATAATTTGGTTTTTGAATTTAAATTTTGCGTCAATTTTTTTAAATGAGTATAATATATATGTTCTATTTTTTTGGCATTTTCAAATCAGTTTTCCAGTGTGGATGTCGAGGAGGAAGGCCAATCCAACTTGGAATCACCGTCCACCCCACTCTCCCCTTCTCCAAAGGAGGAGCTCCTCAAAAGTGAGAAGGTCGTAAAGGAGGCCGACGACGAGAAGGGGAGTAATAATGGGAGCGGGGGCAATGGAGAGTCCAAGCCCAAACTAAGCCTGAGACTCCGATCCAAGAAGAGGAAGAAAAGTGCATCGCCTCAGAACGGGGCTGACTGTGAGAGTCAAAATTCATTTTCTCGGACTTCAAGCACTTGCGGTTATAGAGAAAGTTTTGGTATGCTCGTTATATTTGTGCCTGCGCTGCTGTAGATGAGAGAAAAAAGAGAGAATGCACTTTTTGCCCTCTCACGTTAACCCGAAGCAATAGAGCTAAATGACGGTAGTGTAGAATCATATTTGGGAATTGTCCTCTGTGTATGATTAGAAGAAAAATATTTTGGTCTTGATTATTTTGTCGCTTTGTGTCATGTCTATCATCCGATTGTATTGGCAGTAATTGTTACTATTTTGATTGAAATAGCATGTTCCGTGTCTTTGCTACAAAAAATTTTTGCTTATCTGACCTGACATGACTAGTTATTTTTTAACCTTTCCTGTTTTTATTAATTGAAAACCTAACTTCTAATGTATTATATTTTTAATCATTACTTCCTACAGGTTCAGTTGAAAGGTACAGCCTGCAAATGCTGGAAAGATTGGAAGTGCCAGGGGCGGAGGATGCGTCGGAAGAAGAGTCATCCAAGCCAGTCTCCCGTCAAAATCGGAAAGGAAAAGAAAAGGGAGCGGATGACGAGGATACACTCATTTGATAGTTACTGAACATTAACCTCTATAGGGCTGTGATCAAGACCGTTATATATAGATATTGTAGCTTAATTATAATTAGCGACTTTTAGCCGTTCATTAATTTCCATCCAAACGTCTATGATTTACGATCATGTAGCCGTGTTCGGGGTTTAAAAGAAGGGAGCCACGCCAGCTTTCTTCAACTTCCGACCAGCTAGACATCATTCAACTCAGTATTATACTAACTCTAAAACTGCTGTTTGCATTTATACTACATAGTCATTGAATATTAACAATTATAACTATTAATTAATAAGCAATTATTATACCCAGGAATAGTATCGTGATAGATAAAACATAAAATATTGTTAAATAATTCGTTATTTAGAGCCAAACAAAACATTATGAGTATTAATGACTATATTGTGATGATGTCGGATCTTTTGTAAAACTCTGACGAGATTTCTTTTCTATGCAAAATAACAAATTATACGAATTGCCACAGGATTCTTAACAGATGGGGTGCTAAAAAAGCTTAAACTTAGTGCTAAAATGAAATTATTATACAAAATTAAAGAATATGCAATTGGATGCGCTTACAACTTACAACGTAAACAGGATTTATATAGCAAAGAAATGTGGGTAAAATGGTTTATAAAAATACTAATCAATGCAGTTCTTAAGGAGTACAAACGAATTTTAACTGTTGTCAATTTTAACTTTATGGAAAATGTTACATTTTCGGTTGTTTTCAATGTAAAATGATCTTGTCATTTAAGGTAATCGTACAAGGAAGACTGTTAATTAAATAGTAAATTCAAAGCATTTTATTTACAGAATAGCATTGCACTGTTCTCATTTTTCCCGTTGAAGAATGGTAAGGCTGACATATAGTTCTTGACCGTTTTCGTCAATAGTATTTAATTGGTCTGTCATTGCATCGTTAGGTTCAAACTGCTTAAGATAATATCGCCCTACTTCCCGGAACCCGAGGCGTTCCCCAACCTTTCGGGAAAACGGGTTGGAAAACTCACTATAAATCAGAGGGATGTTTCTCTCCGTCTCCGAGAAAAGTTGAGATATGGCTACCCGATATAATTCTGTCGCAAGTCCACACCCGCGGAACTCCTTGTCAATTGATAAGATGGCTAACTCTGGGAAGCGGGAAATACCATAAGTTCCGTGAACATTGAAGGATTGTTCTACTTGATGGAGAAAGTCTCTAAATATGTACGTGGTGGGGGATGATGGAGTAAATTCTGGCAGAGGGTTGTCCATCTCATGAAAATGGATGATCAGAACTCCCGCAACCTTAAAACATTGGCAACAAAGATGGTTTACAAAATACTCAAAATTGGGATTTTAACCATAAATGGCATACATGGCTTTGAATTAACTAGACCTTCTGGGGGTCACTTTTCGTCGTCGCCATCAAACTGCTCCTGTGTCGATTCATCATATCCACCATTCGTCGGTCGTGATCGGACATGCGCTCCTTATCCATCCCGAACCATCTGTTTACTGGTTCATCCAAATAAAAATTCTTTCTAAGGTGTGCCAAAACCAAAGGTTGATCTTCTGGCATGATACATTTTATATGGAACTGTTTCCACTCGAATGTACTCATTTTTCATTAATCAAAAGAGTTATTCTTTCAGTTTCATTTAAACTTTTCTAATTAAATTATTGAACAATGCTACTATTTTTGTAACTGATTATTTATTATTATTTAAGATCCAATATTGTCTCTACACAAAAGTGTGACTTGTCAGCCTCCCCTTCAAATACAGGATTTCCATCTGGATACTTGCACTCATCAAAACCCAATCTGCTAACAACAGTAAACCCAAATCTCTCGCCTATCTTCCTTGAGAATGGGTTGGTAAACGTGCTGGAGACAAATGGACAACCTTGAGCTTTCAGTTGGGCAATAGCCTTGCGATACATCTCTGTGGCTAGACCATATCCACGATAATCCTTATCCGTCGAAATGATAAAGAGCTCGGGATAGACTGTCACATTTCGTTCTTCGTGGATATCGTAACGTGAATGCAGTTTCACGACAACGTAACTAACAATGTCTGTGATGGGTGAGCGTGCTTCAAATGGAGGGAGGGAGTTGCCCTTTTCATGGAACCAAATTATGAGAACAGAAGCTACCTATTTGAGTAAAAATAAGTTTGATTGTAAATGGGGAGACCTTATAAAGGCAGTCATAGTTTCTTTAAAATAAAATTGCCCCAATACCTTTTCAGGTTTGTCCAAAGGATAAGCATAGAAACTTCCGTGGTTCAAATCCATTATGCTCGAAATTTTTTGATCCATGTCTGCCCTCCTTTCTGGAGGGCATCCAAGGGTTTGACAAAGGGGTTCATCCTTATAAAAGCTGCTTTGCAGATTGACCAACACTGCGGGGTAGTCTTGTTTTGTGATGAACTTGAAACCGAAACCGTTCCACTCTTTCATAATCCACTCACAATCAGATCCAAGAATAGTGTTTAACTCTTTAGTTGCCCCAGCCATTTTTACTTATACGATTATACCTGTCAATTGTATCTTTTACAATCTATTTTAAATTTATTTAACTATTTCCCAAACTTGCTCATTCAACAGCAAACTCAGATTCTTAATTCAGAATGAGATACGAACTGGAGAATGTATGGGTTTTATCATTCGAATAAATTTACATTTGCGATGATGATATGGATCGCTTACTTACTTGATGGCATGATGGGATAACTTTCGCTCAACCTCATTCATACTTATTCATCTGTCTCTTGTCGTCGCGTCTGCTTCGTGGATAGATAGGTAAGTGTGTCAGTCAGTACAAATCAAATGTACTTTGCATTTCTTTCAAGTTTTGGCTGCCACCTAGATGCAAAGTGAACCCGTAAAGGCAGGCGAGGCGATATACGCACCTTTAATGAGTGATTTGATAAATATTATGTCCCTATAGGTCATTCATAAATTAGTTCTAAATTCCAACAGTTTATAGTACTATATATCTTGCGTCAACTAAAGAATAAAACTATAGGAAGTCTTCTGGGATACTAATTTATTTCAACATAATTGTGGGTCCAATCAAGGTTTATAAACATTAAGCAGTAGCCTTCACAAATGAAAGTGCTACTTACAATTAGACAAATTTTCTGAAAAATTATTCCAATTTGAATCATACTGTAAATCAATAGAGTTAGTACAAATAGAGGTGCAATCCCATGTAAATTTCCGGGCCATTTTGTGATTGCTCGGATTTTGAACGATGTTTCTATCGACTACTACTACTACACATGAATATACCCAAGCTCAAAATGATTTCATCGTGGGCAAAGTAGAAGAGTTAGTGCTTAATTGAAGAATTTATTGATGTCATCAATTTGATGACAATTCCAAGACAAGACCGCAAAAAGCATCTTGACAGCGAATCTCATGCTATGAAATATCATCTTTGTGCCTAGGGAATAGGGAAACATCGTTCAAAATTCAAGTCATCACACGGCAACCCCTTGAATTGCCCATCTACTAGTTTGGTTCTGTAAATCTATTTGTAAATCCAACGTCGCATCCACAATAAAATTTCCAGCATTTCTAAATCAAAGTCCAGCCTACTCACGATTTCGAACCCAAGCCGAGTTAATATCTTTCTTGATAGCGGGTTGGTGAACCAGCGGAGACGAAAGGATAACCTTAGACCTTAGGTCGGTAATAGCTGTGCGAGTGCGATACACATTTCAGTGGCTAAACCTATCCCTCGGTAATCCGTGCCCGTTGCGACAATATACAGCTTTGGTTCAACTGTCGCGTTCCGTACAGCGGAAATATTGAGTCCGATGTACGTAATATCGTATCTGGCGTTGGGTCAGGGTTTTGTCTTGATCTTGGAACCAGATTAGATTAACAGAACTGCCGCAACGTGTTTAAAAACAGAGCTTTAAGGGATGTTGGCAACATTCACGTCTATGCATGGCTATTCAGAGATTCAGACAAATGAGTCAAAGCTGTCTATTAAGATTTGCGTATTATGCATGGACATTAGCACAATTCTTTATATTGTGGTTGTATCCATATAAATCTCTTTTCTGGAGCAGGAGAACGATCAGATTTTAATTAGATTAGGGACATACCAAAAAGTGAAATAGCAAATAATTCACATTTTAATTATCTAAACTTAACTTTTACAAAATTAGTAGTGAAGGTGACCCTATCCACCGCGATTTCAGCTAATCGTTTCACATACGCTAATATTTAATGTAACTAGTTTAATAAATTAAATGGTGGATTATTTGCTATTTCACTTTTGGGTATGTCACTAATCTAATTAAAATCTGATCGTTCTCGTGCTCCAGAAAAGAGATTTATATGGATACAACCACAATATGATCATATATCCCTATCAGACAATATATCACACGAAAACGAAAACACTGATTTAGACATTTTTGTACATATGAAACGATAAAAATATATTTAATATTCATGTTCATTTTTATTCATCCTGCATCCACTTTCTCACAGCGTCATATTTCAATCTTCTTCGTACAATGACGGGCAAGTTAAAAGATGCATTGACAAAGTATCTACGTTGCTATGTTCAATCTCTTGATGAAGACAGTTAATTGGACAACCTCCCATCCACAGACCACCATACCCATACCATGACCCAAGCGATCAAATGGAAAGTAATTTATGTACCTAATTAAGTACTTAATACGTAATAGTAATAAATGCTGGATTATATAACTGGGGCGTACTTCATGTATTGTGACCTGAACTCTGTGGCCTGTGGATTAGTGATGTGCTGACTGCTGATTGTGACTTTGCGACAACGACGATCTTGCCATGCATTGAATAGAATGTAAACCAGCCAAGTTATATGCATCTTCCTTAATTATCAATTGCATACTTACCGGGCAAGTTCCTCTTAACTTATTTCTCATTTACAAACTTATGTAAATTACAACTTGTTGGTAATATAATGACCCTATACATTTACTACGTATGAACAAGCAACGTATTAATTTCATCTTCTTATCATGATGAACCCCTTTCGCATGTCATGTCAGCACACTTTTTTAGAAAGTGAAATGGGGTTAGTTTGCCATGCTCATTTAGGCCGTACGCATTGCATACAATTTTATACAAAGATTTAGAATTGCACAAGGAGGCTGAAAATGAATAGAATCAGAATCTCAAACTCCGTTTGGCTTGTAATTTTTGCAGCTTTGTTGGGAAGGTCTTCATCTTCCCCACAACAAGACGAAGGGGAAGGGGACTTGGAAAGGAGCCCAGTCGTTCAGATTAAATACGGTCCTGTGCGGGGAGTGCATCGAAAGGGGCATTATGAATTCAGAGGCATCCCTTTCGCGAAACCACCGCTGCGGGAGCTTC
This sequence comes from Pseudosinella alba, assembly GCA_034700485.1. Taxonomy (NCBI): domain Eukaryota; kingdom Metazoa; phylum Arthropoda; class Collembola; order Entomobryomorpha; family Entomobryidae; genus Pseudosinella; species Pseudosinella alba. Next base: position 22,489 of record JAQIXQ010000196.1, on the reverse strand, counting down.
GCTTCAGAGTAAGAAATTTAAAAAAATGCCCGCTTTCAAGTTGGCTTTGAGATATTTATAACTGGCCAAACATGATGTTATAATAGGTCCCTCAAGAGCCCGACACATGGACTGATACCCTTGATGTGACACGCTTCCCAGAATATTGCATTCAATACAATGTCTTCTGGAACTCAACCGAGGGGGAGGAAGACTGCCTCTACTTGAGTGTGTTCACTCCCACCTTACCGGATCAAGACAAGAGAGTCAGTCTTCCGGTAATGGTCTACATTCACTCGGGGGGCTTTATGTTTGGTAGAGGTCAGTTATCACTGATAACTTATCGGTCTTTTATGGGGATATAATTTTTGGCAATGGCTTTGTGAGCAAAACTGGTTTACCAAAGGCATTTCGTTTGATTTATAAAAAAGGTGCACAGTTCAGAGGGGATTACTTGATGGAGCACAAGGATGTCGTTCTGGTTGTCTTCAACTATCGGCTTGGCTCTCTTGGCTTCCTCAACACGGGGGATGGCACAGTGTCAGCCAACAATGGGATGAAAGACCAAGTTCAAGCATTAAAATTTGTTAAAGAAAACATCGGCCAGTTTGGTGGTGACCCGGGACGAGTATGCATCTTTGGTACTAGTGCAGGTTCTGCAAGTGTCCATTACCATATAATTTCTCCCATGTCAAAAGGACTCTTCCACACTGCTCTTTCAGCCAGTGGATCTGCTCTGAATCCATGGGCCTTCCAACCCGATCCCATTCCAAACGGAAAGAAAATTGCGGCAATGCACCGTTGTCCCACAGAGCCTTCTGACAAGTTGGCAGAATGTATGAGGGCCAAAGATGCTCATGAGATTGCCTTCTCCCACAGCAAATTTCTGGATTTTTACACCGACCCAATTGCTGCATTCGGTCCTTCAATTGAGAGTGGGAACCCGGATGAATCTACCAAATTTTTAACTGACACGCCAATCAACTTGATTGCCAAAGGGGAGATAAATGAGGTTCCGTGGATTATCGGATTCGATACTGATGAAGGATATGAGCATGCACTTGGCATTGCAAAGAATCCAAAGTGGCTGGGGACACTTAACGCGGAGTGGGAGAAAGTATTTCCACTCACACTGGAGTATGTCAACGAGTCACCGGAGCTACAAAAGGAGATTTCTAAGAAAGTTCGACACTTCTACTTTGATAACCAATCGATAAGTTCGGACAATCCGAAAAACTTGAGTAACGTAAGTTAGTAATAAATTTATTTAAACATTATTTAAAATTACATTTTTTGATATTTAAAAATCAATTATCTGCTAAGGCCTACTCGGACAAAACCTTCATCCACGGGATAATTGAGGCTGCCCGAGCACACGCAAAGCTAAACAGGGTGAAAACGCATCCCATCTATCTCTTTAACTTTGGTTATGAAGGATCCCACAGCATTGTGACCCTCAGAAACCATCCCAGGGATGGTTTCGTGGCTAATCATATGGATGATATTCAATACCTTCTCAACTCATTCCTTTTCCCACGCATTGAGTTAGAGTCAAAGGAACGACCCTTTCAACAAAAGTACCTGAAGATGATCTCCACATTTGTGGCCACTGGGTGGGTGCCAAATTGCACCAATTTAATTACGAGCTTAATTTTATATATGTGGGTACAGCTCCTCGAACAAGTTAAATGATCATTTTATTGTCTTCAATGATTCTTTAATTAAAACAATTCTAGAAAAATACCAGCATTTGATAAGAACAATCAGGACGACCTCTGGGAGCCCCTACAAAGTGACGGTGAGATAAGATATTATCATATCACTGATAGCCCCAAAATGCAGCCCATTTCAGAGGAATTCAAAAGAAGGGTCGAGTTTTGGAATACGTTTCCACTTCGGGAGTATCAAGTGACTCGATCAAGTCATAAAAGCCTGGACAAGGATGAACTTTAATTACTTTAAAACTAAAATCTCTTTTTTTTTTCAAATAAATGGTTCTTTTTCTCAAACATAAAGTGGAAGGAAGACTTAAAAGATGTGCTTATCAATCTTATTATCAGCACTAATTAGCTGGTACATACATCATTAACAATAAGTATAAAATAAATGAATGTAGCTCGTGTCATTTTCTAAATTTATTATAGAGGACCTCCCACAAAAGAAATTTTTTCATACACCTATGTCGACAATGACGATGAGAAAATTTCGCACGGCTGTCCTGAGGTTGTCCACCTCAGTGCTCTGTTAATAAAGACTGACATTTCGAGATGTGCATTTCAACGAAAGTAAAATTGTTTTAGGTGTTACTGTTATGACTATACTAACTGACATTAAGGTATTACTTTTAGTAGAAAATTATGTATTTTATGACAAAAATTATTTGGGGGAGAATTGATATCCTGGCACTCCGTATATAAAATGCACATTTTATTCCCACGCGTGTAAAAAAAATAATTCATTCTAGAAGTTCCCATCCTTTAATGACAAAGTGCATTTTAATAATACCGAATTACCAATAACTTGTTGAGTGATAATAGGGATACGTTTAAAAGGTCATCGTAATATGATATACATTATGCATAAGATATAAATTGTTTGTTTGCCTAAACACATATACATTCCATCCAATCCACTTTAGCTCAGCTACCTATGTATATTGCAGGGAGCCGAGTAAAAATAATTCTCTCACTTGAGAATTTGAGTTGGGGCTCTTTTTCTTTATTTAATTGCACGAGAGGGCCTTGGCAATTTTCATCCTGAACAAATCTAGTATTTTGTATATATTATATTTGATTTAGGCAGTTCTCTTATCTAACCCCCCTCAGATATAAAAAGGATTGTGGCACTTGGATAATCTCGATTGTTGTTGCAGACCCGTGCAACTGTCCACACAGACAGCCTTTGTAGTAAAAAAAACATTTAAAAATGCCACGTTTAAAATTTAGTGTAAGTTTAAAAAATCCACACACAATATAATTTACTGTGATAAAATGTTATGCGGTTTTGTACTAATTTTAAGTTTAATTGTAAATATACGGCTTCCAGAAGTCCATATGCAGTCCGCCGTGGCGCGGCGTCGCACAGGAGCAATCGGCGCCGCATTTTATTCAGCATGCTATTTCTTGCTTCGCCGTCGCGGACTGCATATGGACTTCTGGAAGCCGTATAGTTATTTTGTGCGAATTCGCAGATTTGGGTAGTGATAGCTTCCCTCCTGGTATTATCGGTGCATGGGCGTGGTGGAGAATCTCAAAAGAAATCTACCACCACTGGTAAAGAAATAAATGGAGTGGAGGTGGATGCCGCGAGTGATGACCAACTCACCTCCGGTACAGTAACGGCCAAAGAAATCATTCCAGATTCGGAAGCTGTGGCTGCCACCACCAACGCGAAAGGAGATTTGAAAAGTGCAGACTCCTTTGGATTGGGATACTACTTGCCCATTGTTACGCCTATAGGTACTGTCTCATATACATTCACAAACTATATTTATTGCACACATTTTACTTTAATTTTTTCCGTTTTTTTAGTGAAATATCAGTATCCACTGTTCTACTATCACCCTGCTGCATATATTCACTCCATTGGCCATCATGGATATGGAGGGTATGGATTTTATCAACATGGTCATGGAGTGCTCCATTAGATGCGTGTCTTCCATGCCCCGAAACTTCCAATATAAAATTAATTTTTGTCTTTAAATTATCTACATACCTTACCTGCCTTCGCTTTCTTGCATCTCATTTCAATTTTGATTGATTCGTGAGTTTCTTTTGTACTTATCGAGCCAAAGTGTTCATATTCATTTTTTAAGGCAAAAATTGAAGAAGAAAAGCAAATATAATCTGTATTGCTATAATAAACATTTCTCTTTTTTATTAATATATGCTTTGTCCAATCTAATGCTCGAAATTATCTACAACTGCTATCTCTATATTATTTTCTTAATATGCGTTACAATCTTGGCACAATGTATTATAATTATTAATTAACAATTCTTACGATTAGGTTCAGTTATAGATTGCACAAAAGAATAGTTTTTTGTTATCTAACAATAAGAAAAAAGTCTACCGTCATTTTCATAGTTCCATTATGTCCTTCAATTTGAAGAGCAAAAAAATACCCTAAAGTTATTTACCCTCCATGTTTCAAGTTTCCGACCAAAGATTACTTTTGACTTACCTAACCCTATCAAACATGATGTAACATTAATTAATTAAATTACTGAAGTATAGTCGAGTTTTAATAACACATTCAGATGATAATTTTTTAGTTAGGTATAAAGACCTGAGCCACTAAAACATTAATAAAAAAGTGAACATGATTAGCAAAGTACATATTATACTGTAAATAAACTACCCGTAAGTAAATTAAAAAAGAATGAAGGGTTCAAAGAAACGAATGATGATCAATGATTGATTGTGTGAGCAAAAACAACCCTCCTTCACATTTCACATAGTAATTCAGTCCACCAAGCTACTACATTCCATTCCCACCATAAAAACGTGATAAATCGTTGAAATTGCAGAAAGTCATGTTATATCCATCCTGCCACATTCCAAAATGGCAGTAATAAATGTGTACTTACCCGAAACCCATGTTTACCATAATATAAACAAGCCTAAAATGATTTTTATAGACGCCAAGTAAACTGACACAGTTTGAAGATGACCCAATTGCTATACATATTTGCTATATATATTAGTATTTGCATTCTGCAACCATTGCAAAAATCGGACCGCAAAAGTTTTCTAATGATATCTATGATGATTCGACAATGTCACTAAATGATATTTTGTTTGCTGTTTTTGATAAAATAGTACGTGTATATTGACAGGAGACGTAATGCATATAGTCTTAAAATTAAAACAAATACAAAATCTCTTCAAATTTTACAATGAAAATGAAAGCAGCATCCTTATGTAAAAATCAAAAATTATATTATTTATATGTAACAAGATCCTCAAGAGTATCATGACCCCAAAGCAAAGCTAATTGATACTTGATACTGTTACATTCAAGGAAGAGGAGTGCAGCAATAGAAGGAGAAAGGAAAAGAGGGTACTAAAAGAAGACTATACTGCCAAAATCCCACCATACTCGCTTTTATCTGAATCCGAGACGAGAAAGAACGGTTGTAATGTTGCAAATATTTTAAAAAATGAGTGCACACAAGACTAAGACTCAAAAAGGTTTTCATAATAAATTTACGATATTACAGCCATTCACAACAGGTACATGTACCACTACACTCATCCACTGCAAAACTGACTACGACGAGTCACATTGTCACAGAAGCAATATATCAAAAAAAGATAAAATATAATAAGATCAAGACAGATGAGATGATCGACAGGAAGTTTGCAAGAAACTAGAAACCAAAATTATTTCAGAGTGTCGGCATAATTGTTTAGGTACACATTTCGCATTTTCCCATGAAATATTACTAAAAAGGAAGTGGCCCCGTATAAATAAATTATTAATAAGACGACACGATGACATAAACTACTGCGACATAGACTTATTCGAATGGTTAGAATTATGAGATGACACCCCCGCATGGTCACTTCCCTCCCACTCTTCCTCCTCCGGCTCTTCCTCTTCAATAGTGCTACTAGCAATCCACTCCTTTATCCTGTCCTTCTTCATGTCCCTGTCCACCGTGGTCTCCACCCCGTACCTTGTGAGGGTGAAAAGAAGTCTGTTCTTATCCGTGAGGGAGGAATGGAAGCTGAGCATGGACATATTCGTGGAGAGCTCGTCCTCATCAATTGGCTTCTCCGGTACTTTAGTCAGCCACTTGTCCTCGGAATATTTTTGAATCTCATCCCCCAGAGCCACAACCCTTTTCCCTGGGTTCAGCTCGAAAATTTTGCGGAAGAGACGACGTGCCTTGTTGGAGAAGATTTTGAAGCCTTTGGGCGTTTGCGTTTTCATCACAAAGCTACGTTGCCACTGGTCAAAAGTCTGGTAGCGGGGGTCCGAATGCTTGTCCGCTTTTTGCCAAGGGATATTGCCTAAAAATATACAAGTTCGGCATATATACGATACGTATTAATATTTAAGCATAACAAATGCAATTTTGACTGACTGATGTCCTTCAGTTTTCATGAGTCCTTCACGAATGTTTTATATAGCCCGAGAGTTTAATAGGTTTTCACATGACTTTAAACATGCTTCTTTTATTATGGTAACCTTTCTCTTAAGTGGGGTTACAATAACTCGACTCATTGTCAGAAGTTGAAAAATCAATGCACCTTTGTAAACTTGTACACAAATGAAGAAGAAACGTGTGTGGGAGTAGACATGAGACGATAGTTTTGAGGAGGTGGAAAGCTGTATTGATTATTTATTTTGAGAAGGAAGTCAGCTCAAGTCACCATTTGCGATACATCATGAATAGTTTCATTTAACTCTTTGTATCTATCCAATTTTTGTTCCAAAAGTTGATTTTGTCGTAATTAATTTCACTCATTTGTAATTCATGTCTGTCAACTTTCACTTCTGTTTATCTTTTCATATTGGAATATCTGTCTGTCCTCCGATCTGAAAAAGTAAAGTTTTATGAGATTCCTGAAACTCGTTCGTGCTACCTTGTTGCGTTTCCTTCCTGTTAATTTCAACATAATATCGCATTATAGAAATTGAAACTTGGCTTCTGAATGCTATATGCTGTTTCTAACTGGTCGATAAACTGAAATAGATCTAGTGTATGACATGGGTTTAAATTATGGCTTTAAAAAGAGGGGGGGAAATGCTTAAGGTCAAAGAAAGAACATGCCTAATAGTAATTTTTTCACTGGGAAATAATATTCACAGGTCGGCCACGCATATACTGAAAGTCTTATAACTATTAATTTGAAGAAAGTTTTGAAGCTGATATAAACGAGATATATGTACTGTGTGTAAATTATTACGCGCTTGCAACATGACCATTATTAACCAACAATAGATCAGAATTTGTCTGACTCGGTTCATCGGTTGAAACTTTGAGACCTATGAATGTCTAATGTCGTTGAAGAATTTGTCTCTTCTACTAACTTAATCATACCGATGTGCTGTGATATTGTGATACGTTTAGTCATTTGAAAACAAAATATGTGTTATGAACTGTTTCTCATATTTTTTTCTTGTTTCAGTTCCAAAATCCACAATATCACTTTCGCATTCCGTAGTAAAAAGATGTACATTTCCATAAATGTACAATAATCAGGGTGAGGGGAGTATAGTACCACGACTTCGACTGATCAGACTTTCATTTAATTTCTCATTCAAAATTTCTAAACGGTGAGAAATAATAAATGACATCATTGCATTGACAATATCGATATATAAACAGGCACATAATATATCCTTTTGCTGTTTTGTTTGGTATAGTTTCCTATATGCACCTTGCCATTTACACCATTATAGTTGTGTAGTGCAGAGTGCAGATGCAGATGCAGATCATCATCTCATGACTCATTCTTCATGAGCAATGATCAACTTCAGGATGAAAACCAAAACTTGCCAAAAATCCAACGTTGGAAAAGAAGGAAAATATATTATGGGGATGCAGAAAAACTAATATTCTTAAGCCAAAACTGATACAATATACCCTAGCTTTATGCATGCAACATGTTAGGAAAAACCGATTTGAAGAGAAGCAAAAAAGTTCGGATCTTATTTCAATCAGATATGTCCTTCAAAAGAACCTTTTTTGGCTGACTTATATGAGTATCAAAGATCTTATACTATATACTATTAACTATGAGTATAGTATATCCGACACGAACCCTAATTCGTTCAAATATGACATGGGAAAGGTGTTTAATTGATTACCTCTACCGGCTCTACCCTGATTTAAAACGAATTTCTACAGTATCAATTTTCAATTACCTGTAAGGCATAAGTAAATCATTACACCAAACTGCCACGTATCCTGACTAAACTCGACCGAATATGCTGTATCCTGTGGGGTGTTGACGATTTCTGGAGGACAATAGGGTACCCACTCATTAAATCTGATTACTTGGCTGCCCTTCTTCCTACACTCTCCGAAATCAGATAACTTGACCCTGCTGAAGTCACTTCGGAAGACCAACACGTTATCCAGCTTGACATCCCTATGTTAAAAATCAAGGAGGAAATTTCTAAATTTTTCTAAATTTTTAAACACAATTTAAAGTAATTAAATGGAAATCGTGTGACTAGGAAAATATATTGCGAATCAAGGGTCATATACATGCTTGCCTATATTGTATGCAAATTTCAGTTCATCTCACCTGTGGACGAGGTGGTGGTCATGAAGGAAGTCCAACCCATTTGAAATCTGCTTAGCGACCCGTTTTGTATAAATCTCTCCAATTCCGATATCGCTCACGTTTGAGGTCATGTCTCCGAAGGGAGCGTACTCTTGTCCGAATACGAAACAGTCTTGTGCAAGAAATAAAATGTCGTACGTTTTTACCTATTGCATATTAAATTAACTCACCGAATTAATTAACTTAAATTATTCATAGGTTTGTACCAAAAATAAATTAAAATCCGGATTAGTAGCTTACCAAGACTTTGGCCATATTGAGCGTGGCGAGGTTATAACTGTAGTGAAATTCTCTGATCACATCCTTTTTGCTCACGTAGTCTAAATATAAATTAAATAATTAGTAAATAAATAATAATATGATAATATGTGTGATTGCAATACAATCTGCATTTTGCACTTTAAATATGTTTAATAAACACGAATTTTATACGCATATAAAAAAATTGAAAAGTTAATAGTTTTTTTAAGTGAAGAAAAATAAATGAAAAAGAAATAACCAAAATAATTAATAAATAATAATTAACCTTTATGCAGTGCTTTCAGTACTATTTCACTGCGAGTTTTTCGATGTTCAACTAAGAAGATTTTAGCAAACCACCCTTCGCCTACTTCTTGGAGTAAGTCAAACTCACGTTCTAGGTCCACCTAAATTAATTAAGTGAAAGCTCATGAAATGTTCATCCAGACAGGATGACCCGTATGCAGTTGTATCTAACAATCATTTCCTTGAATTGGTTTACCTGAGGAATTTGTAGGTTGGGTATATTATGTAGATCGGAAGGCAGCATTTTCCTATCAGATCCCATTTTATCCAAGTATATAACTTTCACAATGTTTTCGGTGTAACTTAAAACACCATCCTTTTTATGGCAAATATTTTTTTTTAAACTTTTTTAACAATGCAAATTAGCAACTTTTATATTTTTGCATCCTTCTCCCTCCCATTAAGAAAGCAACACGAGGTCATCTTCACATTTTATAACTTACATCAATGCAACCACATATACAATTATTATTTACCAGTTACTACTACACAAGTCGCACAAAATCCGTTTTGGCCAACAAAAGAAAATCCTACTAAAGCAGAAGAATGACTATTTTTTCACAGACGCTTATTTTTATGCACTATACTGGTTCCAACTGAAGCAAATTACAAAATGTCGCAAATTACACAAGAGCTATAAGAGCTGAAAATCATACCAAACAAACAGAAGTATGAATTGGAAATGGAATGCGTATTAAAATGTTTTACTATATGTATGTATTATGTTTGCTATCTCAAAGCATCGTAATAGACTTGTAAATTTCGAAAGAACTTGGGTTTTTGGAACGGCCTTTGCGCTTTGCCACCATCACCATTATTTCATAGTATAAGTAGGACTGGCAAACTGGTAACTTGTAGCTTGAGTGCATTCAGTGATGAACGCTTTGAAGAAGCTCGGATCACATCATATCATCATCATCGTGACGAGTACTTTGGTACTTTTACGCATACTTTATCTCTGATCTCCAAGGATTATTTTTAGACTCGATGTGAGATAAGTCGTGAGAAATGCCCGGCACAGAAAAAAGTTGGCAGCAATGATTCGTTCGAATTCGGTTTTTGCTAACGTTATGTCTTATGGCGGCACAAGAATGGAAGTGAACATGTGACAGGATTTGAATCGAAATTTGAAAGTGTTTACTTCATCTAAATAATATAAAGTTAGACAATTACATATATATCACGAGTAGGTGTCCTGTCAAATACAAAACTTGGAATGCTTATTTATCGATTTCTATTCTGCAAATGGATTCAGAGTATCGTCGTAATCATCATCTTCAAATGGATTCTTTGCTGGTTGTGATGATGATGACTGGGGTTCGGTTTCCAAAAATGGATTGTTTTTGTCATCTTCTTCCTCCTCAAATGGATTTTTAGGTTCAGGCTGTTGTTGTGGCTGCTGTTTTGTGGACTGATGGACAGCGGCGGATATGCTCAAGGGTGGTCTTCTGACTGCCGGCCTAGGTGATTCTTGCTTTGGTTGAGAAATTGAAGACGAAATTGTTGATGAGTGAACACGTGGAAATGGCATATTTGTCCCAGATGATGGAGCGGATCCTTTTGGTTGCGTGGCGGGGGACCTTCTTCCTTCAAAGCCAGAGGATGGTGACGTAGACTGAGCGGAGGCTGCAGTTCTTTTCATGGTTTCCAGTAAGGATTCAATTGGGGCTATGCTCGGCGTGCTCAGAGGTTTCTCTGTATATGGAAATGATCCCTCGTTTAAACGAAGTCGCCCTTCCGACATGGCTTCTGGAATTTTAATTGAACAATTCGATGATTAGATTTCTTTAAAAAAAATTAAGCACATTTTTAGTTGCTAATACATATTTTATCCAATTGTAAGTAACCTTTCGAATCAAACGGAGCCGCACTAGGAACGCGCAATTTCTCCAGGCTCTTCTTGGGTCCCAATAGCTCCCTCGGTTTCTCATCCTCATCTTTGAAAACTCCTTTACTAAAAGCGTCGGCCAGAACTGCAAACGAGTTGGACTTGGTAGTGTTCAATTTGGTAGTAAACTCGGCGTCCATAACTGCTCTGCTGGGTTTCTTCTGATAAGAGAAGATTCCATGGATGTACAACATAACATCGAAACATATTTTCAAATAGCCAAAGGACCCTATGAAGTATTTTTGCTTACCTCCACTCGTTCCGCCTCTATAAGCTCACGGTTTTTCTGCCAACAAACGGGACAATCCCTCTCGTTAGCTGCAAAGCTGTCAAAGCATCTGGAATATCCAGTAAACACAATGACAGATTGGCAAAAAATATCTTTTCTTGGCGATCATGTATAAAAAATGATATTAATAAAGACATACTGTTGGTGAAAGGAATGCTGACACAGAAAATGAACGGATGGAAAGTCTAATTTTTGGGAACATGCATGGCACCGCGTCCCTTGGAACACCAGAGGTCTGTACAATGTTTATAAACAGTATCATTATATGGGATTCTTGAAGTAAAAAACAACAATGAAAAATTTTTTGCAATCATATAATTATCCAACTTTACTCACTTTGTACGTAGAGTCTCGATATGCTCCCTGATTTCCCCAGTTTTCTTTTGCAATTTCTGACTCTCCTCCTCATAGTCCTCTATTCCTTTCCTGTCCAACACTTTGGAAAGGAACTGCCTCACACTCCCCAACTTCAGCCTTGTTCTGCAAAGTCGGTCTATTACAGGTAGCGGCTCCAACAAATTCTTCTCCAGCAACCTTTCCAGAATCTCTTCCACTATATCCTGGGGACAATAGAATGCATTAGGAATTCCATCAGGGGGACTGGTGATTAAGTAAAATGCATCCTTCCACAAACTCGGTTTGCTCTCAGCATATTTGCGACAGGTTTCTACGAACTTTGACCACAAGCTAGGATTGGAGCAAGCTTCCGCGTGGCGAATAGCCAGAAGGTCGTTGTGAAGTCCGAGCTTTTCATAAGCAATAATTTCTCCTGAGCTGAAGCCAAACTAAAAACATAAAGAGCATACAAATGACACAATTCTGCAAAATAGAACCTAAAGATGAGTAAAAACGTTGTCTGACTTTATAATACCATTTTGCAAGCAAACAATGCCCGAGCCCAATCCCAAGATGGACAATCCGGTGCTTTAGACAGCAACGCAAGAAGTTTCTCTTTGGTGGCAATGTCCATATCCTTGTTCTTCGACCACTGATCCAGATAAGCTTCTAACAGAAGATTCATTAGCGGCCCATCCGTATTCTCGAAGTCTTGACAAATATCTTCCAACAGCGGAACAAGTACGTCCTTCTTCGAAATGAATAGTTCAACCAACTCCCTTTTAGCGGGAGACTGACTCAGCACAGCTACTATTTTCTTCCAACTTTCTGCACTTTTCGGATCCACATGACTAACTAGCTGAATCACTGAGCTCCCATGTTTTCTCAGGATTTCCTCCGCTCTCTCAGTCTGTACAATTTTCTCTAAGATGTTATACAAATCTTCCTTGCATGGATCTCTTACATCTTCCAACAGGATTTGCAGGGCGCAGCCATATAATTCATGCTTGTTTGCTAGTTGATAAGCTTGCTTCGACATACCACCTTTTCGAAACACTTTTATTGCTGTTTCCGGATCCAAGAAATTACAGGAAGGGTCCTTCATGTAGTGTTCAATCTTTTCATTTTGTTTAAGCTTAGTCAGACAATTGAGGAGGAGAGTGGTCATATCTTGCGTGGCGATTCCTGACTTATGGACAACTTCTAAGTATTCCAGCAGGTTTAGTACTCGGGAGGCATCCATATACTGGAGAGGGTTCGATTTTAAGTTGTTCCAAGAATGTAAAAGAAAGAATCGTTTATTAAAGCAACAATTATTATTGATTTAATGTTTGTGTATATCTTAATTGTCCTGGTTCTTCTACCTTTCTAACAACATATGACGCTTCCAATTTCCCAACTGTTCTGCAGTACTGACGGATGGCCCCATCGAGGTCTCCTTTGTTGTACAGATGGTCACCATACTGTCTATAAATGTCTGCCATTCCCTCGGGATCAAAATTATTACATTTAGCGACCTGTAACACAAAACCAATTTTGTAGGCAGGCTAAACAACAGCTTCATCAGTACGATTATTGAAATTATTCATAATATGACTATGACTAATGTACCTTTATTGCTAGATCATAGTGATTTTTTTTATAGAATACAGTCATCTTTGTCTGAAGGTCCCTCTCCTTTAGCTGCCAGAAGGAGCCATCAGTTGTAAGGAGGAACAGGCATCCCCACTCGCTTGCCGTTACTTTAATAGGCTCGGGACTTAGGAGAGTTGAGGAGAAGGCCACGAACTTGTTGGCACAGTCAAATATTGTTAGGTGATAACTAAAATTATAAATAATAATCCATTTTAATAAATTGACCGTTCTGATTCCATTCGACTAACGAAGAAAAAGTTTTAATCGGGCTAGTTTACCTTTCAACTGAAGCCAAAGCGATGATCAATAAATATCCTCTAAAATAATAAAGTAGATGCTTCTCTCCATCAAAGCCGTAACAAGGGCCACGTCCTTCATGTGTATAGCAGTAAACGGCCTGGTAATAAATATAATCTTATTCAAAGTTATCTCAACAATATCAGTAAATATATCACTAAACTATATTTAGTTGCCTTACATCACTTCTTCCAACGATAAAATGTTCTTCTGATGACCCATCTGCATAACAGCTACAATTCAGTTCCCCTCCAAATCGATCTCCTTGAAACTATATTGTTTTTTTGGTTAATTAAACTTTAATATATGCATACTTATTATACATTAGATATTCTATTATAATCCACTTACATTAACATCCCTATCCTTATTCGTCACATCAAATGGAGTGACAGCGTTTTTAGATACGGAGAAGAGAATCGTGGACCGTTCCATTGTTTTAAATGCCAATCCAGTTACAGAGCCGTGGTCCCCTTCCCTCTGCAGTATTTTTGGCTTAATGCTCCGCCCCCGGGTGAGTTCCCCCCGATATAGCTGAATCTCCCCATCCTCATAGCCGACAGCAAGGAGAGACAAATTCTCGTGAACAGCAAAGCAAGTTGGAGGCTTCACTCGACTTAACTTTATGACACTAACCAAGAGGTACAAGATAAAGAACCGCTCATTAGATCCATCCATAAACTTCTTCAACTCTTTCAAATAAATTTATTATTTATTTGAAAAATGCAAACCTTTTAAGGCTTAATCTGCTTCTCATCGGATCCAGCTCTACTAACTTGGTATCCCAAACTTTGAGGGAGTATGATGCCGGCTCATCTTCCTTAGAATGCAGATTAGAGAGAAACAAAAAAAAATCAATTAATTTCCTGATCAATTAAGGATTACTATGCTCAATGCTGAAATTAGTTTACAGCCACGCTGCACATTGCACATACGCCAAGTGTAAACAAATATGAAGACTGTCGACACTGATGAATTTGGACAATCCCTTTTAAATGGGCTTCCGCCACGGTCTTCGCCTGGAACTGGGAAGTAATCCCATGGATAGCCCCATCCGAATCCCCCAAGTAAATGCAGCCCCTCCCACTTGTCCCACATCTGACGGTGGCACCCTGAAAATCATCAACAAACATTTTTTCACAAATGGAATGTTTTAAAGTGTATTTAATTAACCAAGTCATATTTAACTCTTGACAGCTTCAGAAAGTGGTGGCTCAAATCATGAGTCCTTCCAGAACATCATACAGTACGAACACTTTTACAGTCATCATTATTTTTAACTGTCGTGCCATGTCTTGACATTTGAACCTCACTCATAGTTTAGTTCTTTTATGACATATGACAGGCAGGGGGCGTGAAATAGAATCAATATTAGTTAACCTGTAGATACTATGGATTTATATACACCCCTTTTGGCTACCTTTAATGTCTCCTGAACACTGATATCCACATCAATTTTCTCCAAGTCAAAAAATTGGAATCGCCGACACTGGAAAAAATATAAAATAATATACATATAAATTATAATGGAAAAGATCATAAGCAAACATTAACTAATCATGTCATGATAATTACTATAATTCTACTCATTGGTCAATTTCCAAATCACAAATTATCCTGATTTATAAGTTAAATTTTAATTTTTATTTAAAAAAGCTACCTGGAACAGCGTCATGTCTTAATAATCCAAAGATGAAATCACCAACCAAGTAATCACCAAAAAAAACTCATTAAATATAATTTAGTTTGTTTAAATATTTTTAACTGTGCTCACGACTGTGTGCTGATTGATATACTTTTTTACACACACTTCTAGTCAGTCTCATCTATCTCATCCTCGTCAATAATTGTCATAATCATCAATCATTTTGTTATCGTGGATGCTAGACTTTGGGAGCTGCAGTTGTGGGCTAGTTAGTATAATAATGTCTATGTGCATTGGTGGGATATGGGTGTTTTCACCAGCAAAAGGTATTTCATTAATGTAATAATTAGGGGGCGAGATAATATGTATTTACATATTCGATGTGCGTTGATGTACAAAACTCAGCTTTTGGATGTAGACGAACTACATCAAAATGAGCATTTTGAGACCAATTCATAAACACATATTTCACATATTTTGGCCTTTAAGCACATTATATGTGCTTACATATTTTGCCGTTTCTGGCACATATTCGTATGTGTTTTAATAAAAATGCTTAACTTTTGGTATTTTTTCAATATGCCTCGGATTTTTTGGTATTTTTCCCAAAAATCTTTTTTAAATTGGTATTTTTTGTAAATCCTCGGATTTAAAAAAGTAAATAATTGCCACTAGATAGTATCCGAAAATATTGCTTCTATAAATTAAACCTGGTCCAGGAAACGAGAATTTAAAAATCATACATTTTTTTCGATTTTGGCACATAGTATGCTACTTTTTCGCATTTTAAACACATATTTAAGCACATATTTTGGTCTTTTTAAGCACACATATATTTTTGGGTTTATAAGCACATATTACCTCGCCCCTAGTAATACATAATGTCTGTTGTGCTGCATAGGGATGTAAGGATGTAATGTATCTACATGTACGTATACCAGCACCAGTACACCTATTGAGTTTCATAATTTCACAGACTCTCGGTCAAGTATATGAAAGCAATTGCGTCTTTCAATGGTATAATATGCATGGAGAAGCGTTGATGAAAGTAACAAAACAAAGGAAGCAGAGCTGAGAATCTATAAATTATAGATTCTCTCAACCACAATTACATGACATGTAATAATGCCACTACTAAAGCTAAAGCTTTTGGTGTAGGTGTAGTGTAATGCTGTCTCAGTTAAAAATTTGAGAAGAATTTAGTAGACTTTAAACTTGTAGTACTATACAATGTACAATACGTAGTACCAGCTTCAACAAAAAGCCCAAACTTTCGCTGTCAGATTGTCCTACCTAAAGAGGAAGGTCATAATAAGAAATTATTTTTCGTTACGGCGGTTGACGTTTACTTATTAATACACTAGTAAGCCATATGCCACTAGTGTGCCATGCAACAGTCCCCCCTCCCCCTCCAGCATGAAGTACTACTCCAAGCCCCAGGCCATATCATATCATTCCCATTCACGCCCAACCAAGCAAAGCAAGAGAGAGGGAGTGAGGGAGAGAGAGAGAGTAGTCAACGCAACGTTCACAGGCAATAACAAACGTGTAGTTGTAAGTGTGCAATGTGCAACCCAGCCAAGCAAGCAGAGGAGAGAGATCCCCAAAACAGCTGAGATTGAGCAAACCTCCTCTCCTCTCTCTCCTATCATCTTTGTAAACAAAGATGATGAATTATATATATTGATTAAGAATGCATTTTCTAATTTCATCATGAAAAAATTCCATGCTACTTCAATTATATTTTTACACGTATTTCATTTATGCGAAAAGGGTTCTATAGAATCAATCGAGTCATAAGGTCGCATCACCACACGAAGGTCGGGTCAGGAACCAGGGTCGCTGCATTGGATGGGATAAGGTAGGTGGTGTGCTTTCTAGGAAGGATGCCGATATGATGATGGTGACTATTATAGGGGCATTGTGAAGTTTCAAGATATGCGGATGGCGAATATCTCTTTGGGAATTGATTAAATCTCAGTGATTGAGATGAGATCTCATCTCAATGTCTGAATGTCTAAGGTACTAATACCTACATATTATTTTGTTAAATTGCAATGGGATGACTTTCATACATACTACTCTATAAAGCTTGCTTTCATGCAATTTTTTTATCTGGACTAGACCGAGAATTGAAAACCAGTTTTGCAAATTATTATTCCGATATTTTTGTCCTGCGTATTGCGTTTGACTGAATGATATCTCCTAGACTCAATAATAATTACGAGAAAAGGAATAGCACTAGAGGCCACGAGTTACATAAAAGAAGAGATAATATGTCAGTATAATGCCAGAATATTAATGAAAACAGGTGAAATTTCATTCAGATATCTGTATCGTTTGAGATGTATGTACACTAATGTAGAGTTGAATGGAATAGCTTGATATTGATTTGTAACACCTTAATCGTTTTACAAGTGGCTTGTAATTTATAATAGTGCAATTCTGCAAAATATTGAAATTGAAATGTGTAATCTCATTTTGATAAGCATCCAGTTTCTTTTAATTTCCCTGTATTTGGAGACTACGTCCGGAAATTTCAGAAGAGGTAACGAGTAGTTTTTAATAGGGTAATCATTTAAATGTTTATCCTTTAGGTAAGACTATATTATGGATTAAATGAATTGTATTATATCTGGGATATTTGTTACACCCAGTTGGAAAAGTTAGCTCGTCCAAGATAATCTTTCGCAATGACGAGCATGAAGCCCTCCTCCCTCGACCAACATTTTCTCCCAATTTGAAACCGCCCAGGTTCGGACTGCCAGGACCTTCCAAGAAAGTCATTCCGATACCGAGATCACCACCACCGGAGAGGAAACGGCCAGTGGGTAGAACCACAGAACCAAGAACGGTACCACCCCAGTCAATAAATAAAGAAAAAAGAACGACTACTCCTAAAGTGGCCCTAAAAAACAATGCAGTAGTAGTCACAACCTCTGCGTCATCATCAACATCAACGGTCACCCGTAATTCTGGCAACAATGCAAAGCCAGCGACTTTGGAGGAGCCAGTCATTGATGGAAGTTTTTATGTGTCATTTAAAATGACTAAGATGAATAATGGAACTCGTTCCAGTTAAATTTTCACAAAAAGCATAATAAGATAAGCAGTAACTCTATGATTTTTACTGTACAGAAATCTAATAAAATTAATCAGAATAGTCAAATAAAATTTTGTATGTCGAACCTGATGTAGCTAATGTAAATTTGATAAAATCATTTTGGTTGATTCCAGTTTGAACCGGTTTAATGCCATATTATAACGTAAATAATTTCAGATGAGTTTTCAGTAGTCGGTAACTGTGAGAAAAGGTGAGGTCAAGTTCGTAGATGGGCAATATTGGATAACGGGAAGTATAGGTCGAGGTCAAATATTCGTCATATGACAAGATATGGCAAATATCATATCATTCGAAAGCAATTTTAATGCTAATTCCAAATATGAATATCTCATGAAGATCGGTCACACCGTTAAAGAGCAAATCGCCGTTGAAAATTTCAAAAATTCATCAACATCGGCGACTGATGTTTGGAACCGGAAGTTCATGTTACTGTTCCATTTGCTGACTATATATTATATTATATAGGAGTAATTATACCAAATATTAATAGCATCTTAAAATATCATCTACAAATTATTTTTTAAATTCCTTCAACAGGAAGAAGTTAGGAAGAAAACATCCAAAAATCCTGCTATATCGGTTTACTTTAATAAAGAACTTTAATATTATTAATGACTTAATTATGCGACATGCAAAATCCAAAGTGTAGAACAATTTTCAAGCCGTGTCTATGTGTCATTCTCTAATGAATTGCTGACCTGATAGATGCTCCGTGCTCATTATTTATATTTCATTACAACTATATACCATCTAATATAATTATCAATCACACTTCAATACTTTTTGCAAATAATCTTTATTCTCACTACCAGTGTAACAGGAACAATTCTTTCACTCAAACAATTCTGATAACTTTCTAACCATTTCCTTCAAGTACGTTCACTTTGACAAGGTCACATTCTAATCTTTAATAAGATGAAAATGCAGACAAAGAAAATCTTTTCTCCAGTAACACCAGCACCTCATGATTTTCATGTAGACTGGAAAGAAGTAGTCTGAATCATAACTTTGCTGACTTTCACTTGATCCTTTTCGTCACTTTTCCGGACTTATCCGAGTACTTCGTTTATCTATTTCTCCAGTATAAACAGCAGGGTTTTACTTGTGTTCTCGTGTCGTATTTCCCCAGGAAGGCTGATCAGGTCGCTTTCTTTTCTGTCTTGTTTCTCTTCTACAAGAAGCAATAAGGCGAACTTGCTTTGATGAAAAGAATGAAGAAAAAATTGTATAGCAAATGGCTTTAATTACTTAAATTCTCAGCTATAAACAAGCAAACAGTAGTAGAGAAAAGGAGCTTTGAGACGGAAGATCATGTCAATTACCACTTTGGTCGGGTTGAGCTTTGGAGTTTTTCCTTGTCTTTTGGTAAGCAAATATAACCCTTTCCGTAAGGTACTACAAGCAAATACAGTAATTAACCTAAAAATAATTTGCTTAAAATTAGATTATTTGTTTTATCCAGTTTGGTTTCATCATGCTTCTCTCCCTTCTTGTTTGTGAGTATATTGAAGAGTACGTGGCCAAGCATTTATGTGCTTGGAAGAACAGGAGGAGACGGGGACTTCGTAGTGTTTATCGTGGTAAGACGTGTTTCAAATTTATCTTGTAAATGTCAATCACTGTTTCGCCCACACACATCAGAGCTATTATCTCATTCAATGTACCAATAATTTTTTAGACTTTCGGGAACAACGGAATGAGCAAAGTAATTCTGGCTCTCATCACCATCATTACTCATCTTCACCTCACTCTTACACCGGCTGGGCTGGTGGCGGTCTAAATGATCAAGACGACATGGGATTGCAACCGGAACAAATCCTTCCGACGGCCCCTCCCGCTGTCCCTCAGTTACAATATGGCGTCGGTGCTCAATCTACTTATGCTTATCCCAGTGATTATCCGATGCTGGGAGCGATCCCTGCAAACGACCCCCCGCCAAGTTATGAAGAGTGCGTACTTCCTCGAATAAGGTGGCAGCGAAACAATTGCGAAAACTCAGAGGAGAATGAGACATCGTCCCCCACACCATCCTCACAGCCAAATAAGCCTTCAAGGAAATCGACCAAGGACTAGTAAGACAATAGCTTTGGCCAGCCATCAACCTGACATTTATCTGACCACTGGTCCTGGATTCTTTTCCCTGAACTATCCAGCAAAATGTTATATAAGAGAAATTAATTTACTCGACAATTTTTTCCGCAGTCCCTTTTGTTAATACTTACTCAAAAAGGTGGACGTAATGGATATACAGAATATATATAGAAAATACTTTATACCTCAATTGTGTAGGTAGCCAATTATATATACAATTAATTAAGTGCATGCCAACATTAAATGAGATTATGATCATATTCATATACATATTCTTCTCTCAAGTAAATGCCCGACAGGATACATTTAAAGATAAATTTATGTCTTGTTAAATATCAATCAAAGGAGCGAGTTGGCTCCCATCCTATAGATGTCTTTTTTCACCACACAATTTTTCTGTTGAACCGGATCCAAATATTTTCTCTAAATCCCTTACTTCGCATCGTCCTTCCATTCCTTCTTTGTTGGTCTCTGGTATTATTATTTCACATGAAGTACGTCTTATAGTCCTCCACAGCTACGGATATAAAATTTTGCGGTTCATTTAAGGGCATATTTTAAGACAGCTTTATCCCACATTAAAATATGAAACCGTAAACAGTAAATAAACTTTACATTTAATATTGAAGAGAAGTTCAAGTTAAAAACGAGACAAAAACACTACCCAGTACTTCCCATTCCCATTTCGTTTGCATGTCCCAGTCCCGTTATACATCCACAAAAATATCTCCAAGTAATTTCTCAAAGTTATTTTTACGGATTACTGCACGGTATATGCAAGATATATCCGGATAATTATTATACAATTTGTCTGTCTTCAAAATATTCTCAAAACAATAAAGATTACCAATTTTAAATTCAAGGTTTAATTCGACATTCTAAATTCTGTGCTGTATACTCTTGACTTTTTTCTTTTCAGCGACTCATCATTATTAGGCCCATGAATATAAACGCATATGTACAAATCCACCGATTCAATGCGGCGAACAAACATACTCAATACGAGTGGAACGACTCACTTTCATAAACATTTTTATTCGGAACAAATTTTTAAACGAGAATCATTTTCATTGCTGCAAAAAAAGTTGAAACACATCCAATTTCCGTTTTTTCACGGTTTTACAAATACGTTTTATTTTATTTTGTGAATTGGGATGTGATCATGCATAACTGCACATCGAACCGAAATACGAAATGGGCAGAGATAGAGATAAAAGTGATAAAAGCACAAATACCTATTGTAATAGCTACAGAAAAGAAGAACAAGATAATAAATACTTTCTACAAACGACGTTACATGAGGAATTATACGGTCGTGTCATACCCAACTGGGATTATCATCAGATAGACATGGTTCGAATCGAAGAGAAGTTTCAGTAGAAAAGAAAACAATGAAAACTCTTTGTTCGCTTGGAAGCATGCATGAAATTGGGCAAAGCCATGTCAATTCGTGTTAACTGGCTACGTCCAATTTCATTTGTGGTCTCCACATTATTTGAGAAAAAACTAACTTGGAACTTGTTGGGTCATCATCACTCATCATCATCATCAACGTATCATCAGATAAAACTATAACACCATTTGGAAATGCAATGTTTACAATTGTGAATTTTTCGACGAAAAAGTCTGGGTTTTCTATTCTGATACAAGGCTATGGCTATTATATTAACTAGTATGTTCAACCAAGGCCTAATTAACCATGCTTTTAAAATTAAAAAACTGCACATAAGCACCATATAACTTGTTGAGGAAGACGCATTGTGTTTTGCTCCATTCAACTGTCATTCATTACTCAGGTTAAGTTTGCGCAGTGTAGTTTCCGCTTGCATCACCTTTCTTGCAAAAATGAATTCAACTGCGCTAGAAACAGGGTTTATTTGCACTTGAATAAATTTCCCTGATGGTATAAAACAAGCATGCTACTTGTAAAATAACCGTCCCAGGTCCCTGACCTTTTTTTTATCAAAGCTTATTTTAAACTTGGGAAATTGGGAATACACAGATGGATAAGATGACGAATGGATCGGACCAACATTAAAATTCTTTTGATTGATTTTTAATATCTCATTCTGTCAATGTAGTTTATTTTCAAGGGGGAAAATCGTGTGTTGCTATCTTTTCATAGAAACATCAAGCTACAGTGCGAAAAACCCTGGAAGAGTCATCAATTTAGCTGAATGGAAAATTTCTCGCTTAATTTTGTACATATTATCAATGAAGCCGTGTTGTGGACGTTTAACGATAGGAATGAAGATAAGATGGCAGACTACCTATATATAAAATAAACGTTTACAACGACCTAACTACGGAGCTGAAAGTGAATACAAGTAATATGACGTTGAAGTATGACAGTTTT
>JAQIXQ010000195.1:0-45945 GCA_034700485.1 Pseudosinella alba | reverse complement strand
TTATTGTCCGATGAAGGCTCCGTGTTGGACGAGCCCATGTTTGAAGACATTATCGGGGTGGGGGCAACCGAGTTGGAGTTGCTCCTCGGCACAGAGAGCTTGGCCTTCTCTAGTGCGGATTTGAGTGCTATTTAATAAGCAAACTTTGATTTCACTTTCTTTAATTTAAGCTTTAAATTGATAACAACAAGTTGCCAAAAAATTCTCCAAACATGTAATAAGTAGGCTAAATATTGTAAGTAAAAGTAAAGTAAGCTAATATTATCATGTTAGTGTAATGCATGAGAGAGTCAAATATTTGTAACGTGAGAAAGGGCAAATAGCTGCGTTGAATAAGTTAGGAATTTTTTAGGCTAAGGATAAGCGGAAGCCTAAAGCATTTATATCTTTGTTCCGGTACACCATAGCTTTAAGGTTCTGCGCAAGCATTATATAGTGTAAGGTAAACAGTAAACATTTTGGTATTAATAGTGTATGGATATGGGTAAACATTCTTTTCCGTCCTTGGTTAGGATTTTCTTTCTTGGGGTATTTATGCAATTTTCAAACATGATTTAAGGTACATTTGTCTGTAACGTATCTACATTGCCCACATATTTACAATTAAAAATGTTTGCTTGGTAATGCATTGTTTACCGATGAAGGTCTTGCCGATTTTTAATTTTATGGAGTAATAGGAGATATGATATGACAGGTAATTAAATATTTGGGAATCTAGGGAAGAATGAGAATCAGCCACTTAGATTCTTAGGAACAGTTTAATATTAGCTCATCTTCATTATGCCGCATTTTCTATATCTTACCGGCTTAATCTTCTCAATGTATAACAACATCGTGTCACATCCAGTCCCAGTTTTGTTACATACTTTATCCTTATCTCTGTCGTAAAATATTGTATGTAATAATAAGCGCATTCCAATTTCCAACATTGTAATGCCACGGCTCAAAAAATATCTTTCCCCTCAGGCAGTGCCCAATGACGCTGAACAAACCAGTATGATTTTAGCATGTACTGATTGTGATGTGAGTTCCGTCAGACATGGATCAGCAAACTAATTTCGATTATGAAAAAATACTGTTTAATATGCTGTCTCCTGACACTGACATGCCGTGTCATAGCATACTACATATTTTGTTTGCATGCCATGTGCAGTCGTGTTTTCTCAGCAAACTGCAAGATGAGGAGAGGAGAGGTCCATCATCATCAAAATGAGAAAGGTTAAGTGAGCTGAAAATTAGCTGAGAGATGTTATGACACACTCTCCATGGGTAATAAAAATCACGGAGGAAAACGTACTGCAACCTTGAGTTGGCTTGTTAGAGATGGGATACGTACGCGACCTTTCATTTAGTACGGATGTAGGTAATATCAATATATCCGGTGGTCAATAATAAGATTTTGCAAAGTTGGCGTCATCCCCGCAAATAATTTTAATCTGTAGCCATTTTCTTAGCATACCTATATTACTTAACTGACATGGTAGGCACCTAAATAAAATGCTTTAACATCCAAAATACTTTTTAAATTAAGAATGCCAGTTTCAAAATGCTTAACTCTATTTACTAATATCTATGAGACCAGCATAACATATAATGGCAATGGCTATGAAAATTACAATGTTTTTTTTGCATAGTACTGTGTAACAAAGTAAACTCATGTACCCTCCCTTTTATGACGCCCATATTACCACAATTGTTTAGGATCTGGGTGTACCTAACGTTTAAGTTTTTCGGTAATTGATTAGTATTATTAAGCCTGAAACAGTAGTAAGTAGGAAAACTGGTTCAAAACCTCGCAAAACCTTTTCTTGTCTAATTTAGTTAATAATATACCTACGTGGCTATGTACAAGTTTGAGAAAAAGTCAAACATAAAAAAGAAAACATGAAGTAAAAGTGTAAAACTACTAGTTAGTGTTAAAAGGGGGGCGGTCCCTCTCCTCAGTTGCCACAAACCACAAAAGCAGTCCAACTCCAACTGGCTACCTTAAGCCAGTAGCTGTAAAGGAGACATGTGGTTATCGTCACTTTTATGATATTACGTGAAGTAGTGGTAATAAAAAGCCGAAAATTGAGTGAAAATGTTTTCCTAATGATTACCTCCTTCTTGTACAGAAGCTCGAAATCTTATACATAGACACGCAGAGAGAGAAAATTAAATGCATACAACAATCAAGTTGAAGTTCAGCTTGGGAAGCTGGGATGAGATCTAACAATGTAAAGAAAATTGCACTCGCAAGGAAAGACATGAGAACTGGTTCCCTTGCTGAGATATGAGGTTATTCCTATATACTGCAGATTCCATCTTATTATTTTGTTATATGGTATATGATTAAATGAATAATATAAGATTCAGCCCTGACTTTACAACCTACTTGATTGTTGAAATGCCAGCGTGTGTTTGCGTTTTTTAAATGTGCGCACTTAATTTAATTCGAGTGAAATGTTTGACTTTCTTATTACCAACTGCATGTAATCGTGCAGTTTAGTAGATCCAAATGATCCAATATGTAACAAGTGACGAGTATAAATAATCTTCCTGTCTTATTTTTCTTCTCCTGTCGGGTGTTGGTGAAGATATGTATGTACACATAGTCCTTCAATAATTTTGAAAAGACTTTCTAGACAAGTATGAGTTTAGATGGATGACTGGTTGCCTGAGATTTGGAATATTTAGATATGTTAATTTGTTGCGTTAATTAAAAGAATTGCCATTAAGCTTTAAATAATGTTTAACTCAAATGTACTTACGATTAGACGTGCTACTATTAGAGGTATATTCATTCATAAGTATCGTACATTTTTAATACGGTTATGTAAAGCAATAATAATAATTATTAGAAAGGAATAGATTTTATCAATAATTTTGGTTTAGGTACTTAATTTAATTAATGTATTATTTCACTCCGATATCGAACCACGAAAGGTGCAAAAGATGCAGAAAAGTATGGATTCTCGCTCGGTGCTTTAACTATGCCTGAACCATACAAATGCACTACTTTTGAGCTGAATAGTGGCTGTTGAATTCTCCCGTGCCAGTTTCAATATTTGTCATTGTATTTTTTTGTACAGTTTTAATTAGGTCTAGATGATAATTTACATGTATAAGGATTCCTCTTCCTATTTACGGCTTATGTTGTATGTAACTCAATATACCTATATAGATATCTAAATATTTTGTATTTGCTAGAATTTAATGTTTGATGGAGCCCTCACAATGGGTTGGTTGTTATACTGCAAAACTGCGAATTCAAATTCCTTATTTAAGAAACCGTCCAAATCGTCTGAACTGATAAAGGAAACATTTCAACTTGATTGTTATTATTAAGCAAATATGCATTATAAGCATGAATTTGTTTCGCGAAATTTTTACATTGGCTTACTCGCATTAGTACAATGTATATTGTGTGGGTTGAAAAAATATTGCTGCAATTTTTTCTAAATCTTCGCGATATCTGATTCTGTCTGATGAGCATACGCGATCAATGAAAAAGTTTCACTTTCAAACGGTTGACAAATCAGCCCCACTTCTCATTCATCCCCCTCTCATCTCGTACAAAGAATCATTGTTGTTGGTTGTAACACAACACGCGGATTGTTTGGAATACATAAATTTGTATACTAAAAGGCTATTAACATAAGAGATTGAATGATTGTACACAGGATTATTGTAATAAATATGTATATAAAATAGTATAATATTGTTTGTATAATAAGAGATAGTTAGATATAAGGTATGTTTTCATTTCATCGTACGTCAACTACTTATCAAATTCGTGTCGTTCAATAAAATACTTATTTGTAATTGTTCGTGACACCCTCGTTATCCCAATAACACATATTTTCTTTTGAAGCTTCAATTCATTCAGTGAATCGATCATCACGGCATTTATTATTATTACCTAATACTAATAGTCATACATAGCTCCGTTGTCTTTTTGCACGCATATCCCATCCCATATATCATATTATTAACTTCCAATAGACAATTCGAATTCAAATATAATATTCTGTACCTCATCATCATAATCATCCTTATCAGTTTAAATATACATAAACAACATTATTTCTCATACATTCTTCCGTATTGTTTTTTATCACTCCATAATGCAATTATGCTCATGCGGTGGTTGGTTACGGTTAGTTATTGCCGCTACATGCATGTCCTCAGTCTCAAGATGAGAAACTGATAAAAATTAAATTGTTCTAGTGAGCCAAGCCAGCCAGAGCCACGGCGGATTTTCCTTCCTAACAAAACAACCCAACAATAAGACCCATCATATCATAGGTAATATCATCCTACCAACTACCCACCACCATTTACTTCAGGACTACTACTACTGTATGAGGGACCGTCCACCGTAAATGATTGAAACAATCAAACAAGACGATCTGTCAAAACTTTTAAACTTGTGAAGATCCTCGAGTTCGAGACATGAATGTTAATGGAGATGGAGATATAATCCCCTCTTGGGTTACTTCACTTTCTTTCTCTTGCGATCACTTTGATACTTTTGTGAAATGAAGAATTAAGGAGCATGTAGTGATGCGATGTATGTTTGTAGCTTGTTGCGTGTAATGGAAATTAAATTAAGTACAGATAATCGGAATTGACTAGTTTGCCCAATTATTTGTGCAATAGATAAGTACCTACTTCAAAGGATCGTATGGGACATGTTTCAGATATATGAATGATCCGCATAATAATAAGTAATATCAGTTTGATTGCATATTGAAGCCTAATAATATCGCAATAAAGTTATTTGATAAGGTTGGAAGGTCTTGTCACAACTCCATAAAGCATATACTAGCCTTCTATCTACCGGCTAACTTGGGCCTCGCCTCTACTTGAGTAAGTGATACCTTTCAACAGCTAATTATTCTGGTGAAGGAAGAGGGGAAGATCAAATAAAAGCAACATTGCTTGCAAAAAATATGTACTTTCGTAACTTCCGTCAACATAAATTGCAATTCGCCAGTGATCGACTTTTGCAAATTGTTTTAAATGCGCATTATCTACATTTTATCATATTATCACAAATTCCAAAAGCAAATATCAATATCCCCCAATTATATCAGTATCACTAAATGGTTAAAAGTGGATCTGCCGAAAGTGCTAAAATATTCAATGAAATATTTATTTTCCCGTCCCGCCTGCCTATGTCGCCATTATACTTGTATTAGCTGCATGCATAATTCTTTCTTTAAACTTTCTACATAAATAAGTATATGTTAAAAACACTTTGTTTTGAGCCAGTCTACTTATAGGCATTTTATCAGATGGTCAAACATTGCCCTCTCTTTGGCTAATTTAATATAATAATATCCTGACTTCGCTCTAGTTTTTCTTCGTCTCTCTATCACTATCACACGCAATTTGGGCTAATATAATTCCTTTGCGGAGAACAGTTCAATATACGAGCATACATACCTATATACCTGATCGATGCTAAATACGTGAAAATAATATAATCATTCATTATTATGCATGTTAGTAGTACACACAATTACTCATATGATTTTTGACATGTGACAAGACACAAGTGAATACAG
Source organism: Pseudosinella alba (assembly GCA_034700485.1). NCBI lineage: Eukaryota > Metazoa > Arthropoda > Collembola > Entomobryomorpha > Entomobryidae > Pseudosinella > Pseudosinella alba. The sequence continues at coordinate 40,393 of JAQIXQ010000195.1, read as the reverse complement.
CCAGTCACATTTTTATGAAAATGATGACTCAATCTGGATATTTGTGTTTTGAATGTCTCACTAGCAGAACAACAATCGACATCCACATCGACAATCACGAATATTACTAGGTAGTCTGGGCCAGCAGAAGCAGACAGTAAGTTGTTTTTTGTTTCTACAAGAATGGCAGGTTTTACAAAGAAAAGAGAATGATAGGGGGATTTTCTTGCGGATGATCATACAAACAATTTGATCCCAACAATAAGATGTACAAACTATGCACTTAAATATTTATACTTTTAATTTTGTTGGTTTGGCACAATGCAAGATAACGTTGCTGCTGCACTACCCCAGTCATAGTCATATACTTTCAATTCAACTTTGGATTTGGGAACATCAAAGGTAGCATTTCAAAGCAACAATGCAATAATGGTTCAACAATAAATTGATGCATTTTTTTCTGTTGGTTGGTTAAAGAGAGTGTGACTTGTGCAAGTAGCTTGGATCAGCCTCATCATGAGTAAGCTAAAGGTGAGTCAATAAAGGAAAGTAAAAACAAAACAATAAAAAATTGCCAGAAACTCTTTTCTTAACTAGCATCAAGGAAAGGGATATATCTTCTCCACTCCACCGAAACAATCAGGGAGGAGGAAAAAATAATACTTGACCATTTCACTTTTGACATGGATTTTTATAGCAATCCAATCGATATCTCGCTTGCTCGCTCCTCTTCTACACAATCTCTAGATGAGGAATGAGGAAGATGAATACGTTACGTACTTACTTATCACATCAAACTTAACTTTTCGAATTCGAAGTGAATTATCATTATTATTATCCCTATGCATTTCCTCATGGCTTAGAGGTACTTGCCTTGTTAATATTGTGTCGAGGTTTTGTACTGTCATTATTAAATACGCACATTCGCTGATCTGCAGATGCATGCATAATGATCTGATGATCACTATTCCATATGTAAAAAGACAGTTTGGCATTTCTCTAAACAACAGGATGATATGATGCCCAATTGCATTCAGTTAATTCAGCGGTGTTAGCTGCCAATTCTAATCCAAACAGCCGACGGGGATCATATCGTTATTGAGCTCACCTCACCACACCTGCAGTAATGCAGCAGTCACTCATTTGGACACTTTTACTCTCATCCTGCTCATCATCGGTGTTTTTTATTACAATACAACTATGCTACTGCCCTGTAATATGCGTAAAGAATTTAAAGGACCTGTATGGTCGTTAGCAATGGCTCATGGTATGATGGAAAATGAGTAAGTTTCCAAATAATACGACTGATCTGATAAAATCTAAATTACGATTGAGAGAAGGCTTCTGACAACTGGAGTGCTGGAGTAGCAACGGTCAATGATCGGTCGGTGAGAGCTAAAAAAAATCGTCAAGGTTTTTCATACCAATTTTTTTCGGTTTCCGTTTCCGGGATAAATGGTAATTCATTTGCCAGATCATGAATCCTGAATTAAAGCCATGCCCTACGCCGAATCGTCAAAGTCCAGAAAATTGTGTGCCGAAAAAAATTACTACTTTTTGCGAGTGCAACTACAACTCTCTCTTTTTTCCGTACGTTCTCTAAAAAGCAATTGAGGCATATTTTTGAGCCCCTTACTACCTTCCAAATAATTATTATGACGACCAACTCAGATAGCCCGGATACTACTCCTAGTTGTGATACCCCTCAGAAACTCATAAAAATCAGCCTTGAAAACATAAAATCCCATCCCACACAATGGATTTCGAAGATTGATCCAGAAAAGCTTCTCGATCACTTAACAAAAAGAAACACCCCGACTCTTGAATGTGTGCTTGGGAGGCCTGCAATTCGTTCCAAAAGTCTTGCTGACTTAATGAATGAGCCCAGTAATGACAACATGGAGGTCGATGAGCAACCTGATATGGATCTTTATCCACCAATTCAGGGACAAAAATGTTCATGTTGTGGAGAAGTGTTCGAGGCAACGGTATGAAAAAGAATGGCCTCTCATAAATTTACCCTACTCTACCTCCAAAATGCATTTATTGTACATAGTTTCATAGACAAATTGTTAAAATATCCCTACTACTATAGTGGAAAGGAGAATCTATGGAGGATGGCTCTGAACTCGTAAACGTTTTGGCTGCTCCGATATTCGATGAGCTTGTTAGGGGGCAGAAGCGACCAAATCCGGATGCAGGTAGTGATGACGCTACCCCGTCCATTAGATGTCGAGTTAGTAGGGACAACTCCGGTGGCCCTCCTGGAGATAGTGGACCTCCAAATAAGCTCACTTTTCGTGATTGCGCTGGGCATGAGAAACAAGTCAGGTATTTGCAAATGCAGATAGTGCCAATGCCACAAAAGCATGGTCCACCTTGCATGATTAGTTTCAAAAGTAGAACAACAATACAATTTTTAATTATTCTTCTGTACATTTAGTTACCTTAAGTCTGCAGTGCTTGACCCATTAAGTGGGAAAGCGGATCAGAAAACTCAAATCCAAAGGTTCGGTATGCAACCTCCGAAGGTACTAATCACCGATCACCAAACTAAGAAATCCCTGCAACGAAAATTCCATCATTCAGTCATAATCGTATATGCTTATATTTTATGAGAATTCGTCTAATATTGGCTTCCAGGGAATATTATTCTACGGACCACCAGGTACCGAAAAAACTAGGCTTGCCTTAGCACTAAGCAATGAGCTCAAAAAGGTCCTGGGCCACAAGGTCCATTTCATCTACCGGAAAGGAAAGGATGTTGCGAGCAAATGGCAAAGTTCTGAAAATCTTCGGCGGGTATTCGAAGAAGCTAAACAAAATCAACCGGCAGTCGTATTTTTTGACGAGTTGGATGGCCTCTGCCCCAACCGTGATAATTCAACTCACCAAACTAACATTACGATTACTACGACCATGCTGGGCTTGATGGATGAGCTCCCCAAGGGGAAAGTCTTTGTCATTGGTGCGACCAACCGACTGGAAACCATTGACCCAGCCCTTCGTCGTCCTGGAAGGTTTGACAAGCACCTGGAATTTCTTCCCCCGTCGGAAAAGGGTCGTTTCGATATCCTGAGGATTCACACAACGGACTGGAAGGTCAAACCTGAGGTTGAATTGCTTCGTGGACTGAGCAACGAAACTATCGGGTTCTCCGGTGCGGACCTAGCCAAGCTCTGTCTGGATACATTTGACAACGCCATGAGTCGGATCCTTTGTGACTGTGACGGAAACTTCAATTCGCCAACCCTAATGGATCTTGCTGTGGAGGATCGAGATTGGCGAGCGGCCTTGGGGAAGATGAAACCATCCAACGCTGCTATCTTTGGGTCATGTCTATATACTCCTTCGCTAAGCGCTGGTGAGCACGCCACCATGCTACTGGAATCCGATGTTAATGACATTGTGGCAGCTATGACAGGTCTACTTCCATCGAAGAAGTCCCTCCATGTCCACAGCTCAATTATGAGTCTTCATGTGACCTCCGAGTCAGAAGCTGTTTTGGGGAATCTGGATGATTATGTGATTTCTGAAACCCTCCGATCTCAGGAACTAGGACAGTACACCATGTACACTATCAGCCCTGCAACTTTATCCTCCGTCCCCATGCGTCAATGGAGTACCAGAATCCACGACGCCTTCACCCAAGCTTTGGACTCCGCCCAGCCCTCCATCTTGTACTTGCAACAAACTGATGAACTGTGGAATATGCTGAAAAATGCAAAACTGGGATTTGCCTTAAACCTAAAGCAAGAAGTGGAGCGACTCCGGGGAAAGTTTGTCCTGTTGCTGACCACCGGACCCCATCCCGCTTCTCTCCCCCTGGACAATCCTTTGAAGAAAGTGCTTGTTGGATCTGCCAAGATTTTTGAGGTTCTGCCTCCCTCCGAGGATGAGAGATACCAGTTCTTCGAGACAGTTTTTGCTGATGCATTAACTTGTACGGCCGAGAATTGGACTGGAGATCAAATAATTCATCTGGACTTGGCACTCGAAAGGGCTGTGAACTACACCGAGGCGAAGGAGTTGGGTTCCATGCTCTGTCTTCATGATCAATTGAAAGAATTCTTGGTCACAGCCGGGGATGCTCCCGTTAACGAGATCTTGAAAACAATGATGGATATCATTGGGCAATACGGTATGAACTATCCTGCTCCGATTCCGGCGAACAGTGACAGTGAGGATGATGATGAAAACTAGCCTGGATAAATATTCTCTGAAAACATGTAATTACGACCCTACCAATCCAGTGATGCTGCTATTTGTTTAATTTGATAATTTTATAAAAAATTCACACAAGATGCTTTTTTTGAGTAATAAATGAGAAATATATGAAGATATGAATTATTGAATCATTCCGTTTTATTTACAATACAATACAATTTTACTTAAGTTGCTAATTTATCACTAGTTATTTTTTACATTCAAATTCATACATTATTTTTACTATCAGTAGCTTTAGCTTGTAATATTAACCGGTCACGTTTGATAGAATTTTTCTCCACAACACAACACCCCATACCCACCCATTATGCAATTGCATATAAATCAATCCAAAGTCAAGACATTACGATAACTGCATCCTACTTTCATAATCGTCCTCCCACGCATATTTCTAGAGCCCATTATTTATTACGAAATTTTGTCTCTTGAGCTGATTGTGACAGATGCAGTTTGCTTGTAAGTGAATCCACCTTGGAACAACTTGAATAAGTTATAAATAAGAAAACAGTTTTTCTTATTTTGAATCTGACATCTCTACTTTTAATATTGTCCAAAAACAGGCAAATAATATCAGTGTCAGTCATTGATAAAGAAAGGAGATGATTCATTGCAACGGCAAGAGAGTAGCTGCTGCGTGGTAGCTCCAAGTAGAGCAAAACAGGTAATGGATATATTTTCAAGTTTGCTTCAAATGAAATGAATGATGCTCATCCTATTAAATAAGAGAAATAATAAAAAATGCTGAAAAAGGAAGAATATAATCCTTCGTCCCCGCTATATTTTTTTAAGTATAAATAAAATACCTAATGTAGGTAATCTCATGGTAGTCTTCATGATATGAACAACAATTTACCATATACGTCCATCGTCAATAAAAAACAATCTCCATTCGACACGCAACGCGCACGCTTCATTTTCTCGCAAAGTCACAACTTCTTCAGCCAGTTAGATTATGTTAGGATTATTATCATCACATTTCCATATGTAAAGTGGATGAAGACAGTTGCAAATCACAATTAAAAGGAGCAACAACAAAGCAAATTAAAACGTAGGAAAGGTGACATAAACTGATATCAATTTAATTAATTACAGAATCCCACTTTCTAGATTTGGAAATAGAAAAACAAGCGAGGTAGCGATAAGATAGTTCGTTAGAGAAGGCTGACGATTGTAATAATGACTTTGGTGAATATTATGTTGTTTTCCCCCTGTTCATCGCGTTGCTTAATAATAATATTTTATCTTTATATAATATTTTTTTCTCATTATATTTTTCCACGTTCCTATACTAAGGGGATGCATTAAAATTTATTTGTATTTTGGTTGGAAGTTAGCTATAGATCTATTCAAAACTGGTGCCTTAATGTTTTATGACGGTGACGGCTGAAGCCCAAGTGATGATTGACGTCTTGACGTTAGCATTGTTGTTGTTATTGTTGCTGCATAGATAACTTTTTTTTGAACAATGCTAACTAGTTGACTTGTTAGTATCTTTACGATTTAAATATGTGCATATATGAATAGTGTGTCATCAGTATCAGGTTTCCTCTGCCTGTTGACTGGAGTCGATTCTCGTTAATTTACCTATGAACTCTCACTATGATTACTATTTTACCTGTTCAGACTGATTGGTTGTAGCGTAACTAGTAATAGTAATGGCCGTAGTAAGCAATATATTTTTAGCCCACTCGTTTTATGTCTTGGACATAAAATAAAAATTAATCAACGAAATTACATTATTTATAGGGAGAAGGGAAATGGCTTAGTGTCCAATTGACCGACTTGTGTTATCTTACAGACAAATTTGGAACTTTAATGGATTTGCGTGGCCGTGGTGGGGACGATTATTGTAGTTAGTTGCAGTTAATAGTAATGGGTAGGTAGAGAGGGACAACTTTTACCTTGATTTAATTAGCTCCAGGTAGCAGTAAGGGAGAGACAGCCGCGGTAAATGACTAATTGGAATGGGTTCCATCATAATCATAAATCACAGATTTGTAAACACATTCCTTTATTGAGAAGTTCTACTAATTTAATTTGCAGCTCTAGCCTGATAACAGTAAACTATTTCTAACAAGCTTGTTTCATCGGTTAGCAAATCAAAAGATGGCCATCTCTTCCTTAGGTTTTAAACTACGAGAACTATTGAATGAAAATTAATTTCTTAATTTTTAAAGGCCCATCATATACCAGGATTAAATAGCGAGACTAGAGATTTAAGCTTACCATCGTTAATATGCATGCGAAATCATCCCAAACCATGCGCACAAAATACATACAACAATGACAATATTTGAATTAATTCATCGTTTAGCTATGTGGTGACAATGACGAGCAAAAAAATGACATCCTATTGTTGAGACGACAGTCCTCCAAGATAAATAGAACTTACAAGTGAAGATGATGATACTTGAAGGCCACTCAGAGTGTAAGGTACATACATAACTTCAGATTTTCACTCTTTAAAAGTCGAGTACTGAACACACAAGTTGACATTAATTCTTTCATTCATTTTTGTCATTTATCGTATAATGGTCCTACATATCTGTACTTGTTGCTTGTGTAAAAACGTAGACTCACCTATTTACTGGGAAGCTGGATAGTTTGGCTATTTTTTACATGAGTATAAATTAAATTAAAGAAGTATGAAAATTGAAGTTAAGAATACATTTTTTTGAAGATTCGGGAATGTATTCTGCATCCCCAACTTTTAGCTGTGCTGTAAATCATATCATATTCCTTCCAACCATGGGTTAATTCAAGACAAGACATTACATTCGATGTGCAATACCACACGTGGAATAAAATCTCTTGTCTTCCCAACAAAATGCAAATTACTCCTCCTATGTCGAATTGGAATTATTAAGGTGTGAAAATTCAGTCTTTTCCCACCCTCTTTGGGTTTTAGAGGATGATGATTATACATAATCGTACACCACCTTTGCACCATACTATCCATTTTATACCCCTTTATTTTAAAAAAATCTCTTGTGATTTTATGAAGATTATTATATTCATACTTTCATACCATTATTCTTGCATGCTCTAATGTACGAGTGTGTGCATACATGTCGCTAGCAAAACAAAAGTTGGGGTTGGATGAATGGTTAAATAAAAAGAGCTATTATCTATATTAGTTAGTTCATTACTAGATAAACATAATAAGCTTTATAAGAGAATGAGCTAGTGAATGAATATCTTGTCTTGTCTTGTCTAGTGTCTGTTTTTTTCTTTGCAGTGGTTTCTTCTTTTACTGAGGTGTTCTTGCCAAAGGTGATTAGGAAATCCTGTTGTGATCAACTAAGGAAGACTATATGATGGCAACACATTACAGCTTTTAGGCAGTACTAGAAAGTATATAGTACATTCACACATAACCGGGGCCATTTCATTTTGCAACATAGATACGGCAAGACGGCATCATCAAATCATTCGAATCATTGAATTCCTCGGCATATGCGAATATAAAACTACTAAAACAGCTTTCTACAGATAATTACACGGTTGGATGCTTTAAAGCATGCAATATGATAGCAAATCAGCCATCTTTGCTTGTAGCATTGGCTATAACGATGTAATGAAAAATTACATGATTGAGTGAATGACTTGAAGACGTTAAAAAGAGAAGAAATTAGTTGCTACATTATTATGTTGATGCTGATGGTGTTGTTGTTCCTTAGTTTTTCTTCCTAATGCATGTCTGAAATTGCATATGGCATGGTCATTCACTCACGAAAGAAAATTAGCCGTTGGTTGAAAATTGCTCTGTGACATGAGATGCCTGTAAAAACTACCGCCATATTGGATCTTAGATCCTTCTCTGAAAGAAAAATTTTCCGTTCATTGAACATAACATACATAAAACCTAAATAATAAAACCTAAAACCTAAATGAGAGGGGAATAATGCGAATGTTTGGGAAATGTTTACAAGAAAAAAATAAAATAATTGTGCAATAACAACGAAACGAAATAGGTAGATTAAAATGAACGCGATATGCAATATAAAATAAAATAGTACTTGATGTAGCCATTTGAATTCACAAGAGGGAAATTATTGCTTATAGATAATGTTGATCAGATCGGAATTTTATCTCATGCTGTAAAGTGATTTAATTGTCAATAATAATTAACGCCATGCCTGATGAAATAATGACGGAATTTATCATTCACCTTTAGGAATAAAAATTGCAAATGTGCCAACTTTTAAAGCATACTAGTCCATAGGGGTCTCAGCATGAATTACCTCAATAAAAATGTTCATGCTGTCCATAAAACCGACAAATCTGATAGTCCAATAAGTTATTGTGAAATTTTAGTTAAAATAGTACCTATTAATTAATTGCTGGTCTGCATTCCTCTCCTCACTATGTCATCTGGTTAAATTACATCCATATGCTGCATAAAAAATAAATATGTCACTCGGTAAAAGTAAAATTTGGTCAAATGCAATCTTGAAACTTCAATGAATGGGTAAGTAATGAAATTGTTCACTGTAGAGAAGAAAAAAATCAAGGCAAATCTGTAGGTCCGTAACGAAAAGCATATTTAAAAAAAGTAATAAACAGTAAAAGGTTCTTCCATCCACTTTTATTGCATTTCCTTAAACAGATTCTCACTTCTATTATGCCGATTGCCGATGCTGCCCAGCCCTACATGGACATCAGAACCGTATTGAGTAAGTATGCTTGTGCAACTGCATCTCTGCATTGAGAATATTACGATACATATACTTAAAGGGGTTTTAGGCTACTTCTTGCAGTAGTTACTGAATATTAAATGCATTTATTATTTAGGAAGAAAGGAAAAGTGTGGAGAATGATGCACCACCTTATTTCCTTATTTTCCTTTGTGGAATGCAATCCAATGCAACCGCAATGAAAATGCAAAAGTCCATTTGGGATTTGGGATGCTCAAAACATGTCCATAAAATATGGACACTTGTTGATCCCTAAAAAAACTCAAGGTAAAATGATGGGACACGTAACAATCTAGACATGGGACCTGGATCACTTTCCCTTAAAGGAAAAAGCATATTCTAATTTAATTCAATGTTATGCAGTTTTGCATTTTGATGAATCATCATTATCGGAAGAGAAGAGATATTGTTACAAGTTGCCCCGGAGGAAGTATTTTTATGCAGTGTTAATGAAGTATGATCGGAGAAGCCAACCTACAATCCAACCCAATAGCGAATAGCGAATCCCTGGTTTCATCTTTGTCTCTGTTTTGCAAAAGTGATATCATGAAATACAATTCTACAAATAACGAATCATTTGATTTGAGAATTCCTGAACAATTGCCTCTCCCAATTCTCAATTGACGTTACAAGCAAGTTGTATAAATTGAGTTGAATTTTGAAAGTCTCTCTCGTTTTTTAATCTGAAATTAAGACAGAGACCAAACTTGAACTGACTTACAATTTAGATAAATATGTCATAGCCATAGCCATACCACTTACATTGGTCTCACATTTTTAGCATCTTCTCTTCTCGTTTGCAAATCAATTAGATAATCTGGTATAAACCTCTTTTGCAAATGCGTAGGCTTTTGCAACACACTTACATATGATTAAGACAAGTCTCACTGGTTTTTACATAAACCTCAGAAGATAATAATTTTTGCAGAAGGATTCAACTAAAGTTATCCTATTGAGAATTATTATTACAGCGATAGAAGATATTCCGTACAGTCTCTACAGAGTACAGATACAGGGCGAATAATAATGTGGTAAATATTTGACATTAATCCTTATCATATCGCTTGATTTGGCACGTAAAGCATATTGTTTAACAGTTTAGCCAACTTATAACTAGAATACAAAATTCAAAGTTGGTATGAAATGAAACATGCATCCCTACAGAATGTAATATGAAAGGCTAGTCCGTAGACATTAGACATGCAGCTCTGATTGCATTAGGCAATCGATCAATGTAGAGTGCATTTGTCAGTAAGATAGCCTTAAATGGTCAGATGAGCGTTCTATTACCAAAGTGTAAGTAGTTTTTTACTCTATTTTTTGTGCCAAATAATAGAACACAACAACAACGGCAACGCTTTCGGTTATATTTTTTTACTCTTTGTATGTGAGCCTTAACGTGGCTAACACGTAATGTAAGTTAAAAGTATATTGCATTGTATCATTGTATGAGAGGTATTGACAGAGTGCCGCTATTCTATACATTGTTATTCCGACAATGTATAGATGATGATTTTTGTGGGACAGATATCGAGTGAATTCAAAATTAAACAGATGTAGTTTCTGATTAGTGATTACAAATCGTTTGCAAATCAAATTATGCGTGCCTAAATCCTTTTAATGTAATTTATGATTGATATGAAATTATTTGGTATTTTGGCAAACAGCGTCGTTTTGTATGAGTGTTACATTTCGGCAGATAGTGTGGTATCCTGTGACAAAATTCTTGTTTGAAATAAATCATTTTTGATCATGATTCCACATAGGTAGGTATTTATTGATGTGTTAGTTAGCGTCGGTCTCTTTCTGAATCCTTTTGAAAGTCGCCACCATTAACAATATGCAGCTTTCATTGAAGAATTCAAAAGCAGACACGGCACATACCTAATTATAATTACCTATGCTATCGTGGATATTAGATATCCAACGGTTTCATTTCATTTTATAACATCTTATAAATCCTATTATAAAGATACGAGACAGGTGGCTGCAAGCGAGCACGAATCATCTGTCAAAATTATTTTTTCAACTAGTGAATTGTTAAATCGAGCGTTAAGAAGCTGACGGCACGAGAATGTACTTAAAAAGTATCCCCACGATGCACATTATACCTATTTACGTTATATTGCCTCTAATAAAAACTCCTACTATAATTCATTCATTTTTTAGAACGGATCATTATTCTAGTTATCTAAAAAGAGTTATAAAAGTAGGTAAATATAACTTTCTTGAAAGTAAGAACCTTGCTATGTTTACATATCTACACCCAACTAATTTTTACAAGAAATGATTTCATATTTGAAAACTACAAAAATCCTGAATTTGAATTTACAATTAGTAGTATTCTCTTGTATCTCATTTTATTGCTGTTAATAGTAAGTTACATACATACATCAAATTCCCATTAATTCATAAATTGTGATATGATAATTACAACAGTACAGCTCCAGTTAAGAAGAACTACTATTTAACCGCTCAGATAGACTGGCGATAAATGTAACTGATAAACTTTGAAGCCAGTATAAAGATTGGAACAAAACGTGAAGCCTATTTTGTTCAAAGATTTTTCATGGGGAAATGCGTACGAATGTCTCCAGTTGAACTAACAAATGCGGAAATGTTTTCTTCTTCGTTGCATCATTTCTACAATGGATTCCTTATGTGAATTACTAGACATTTTTACTTTTCTAATATGAAGCATGGAAAGCCCAATAATTTGAAATGTACACAGGGGAAAATGCACATGCATTTCATTTCTAAACTAAACAGTAGTAATATGTGAAAGGTCGAAATCCATCGTTCATAACCAAAGACATGGACTCGTCCAGGAAAATGACTGGAAAGAGCCTTTCTATAGGAATTATGTCACGTCAGAAGCACGCACCAAGCCATACATGATTTTCATTCATGTGGCTTGGTTAAAATGTTTGGAAAGTCAATTCTAAACTTTTATGGGTACTTGGGAGTGTAGAGTTGTAGTGCTCCTCAGTTCAATGATGTGCTGGAGTAGGTGCCAAGTGCAATCTGTGTCAGTCTCCATTCCAGTTTCAAATGAGAATGGGAAGTAATATGGCATGGTAAAAAATTTAAATGCAATTAGGTAAGTTCCATAAAGGTAGAATCATGTGCCTGTTTACTCTATGAGTTTTGTGGCTTGACTTAATACAACTATACTTGATTGTGTGTGAAAAGCTTCCAAAACTACTAGATGCACTTTACAAACACTTCAATTTTTAACACAAGTAGTACTTAATGGAAGTTGGATTTTTCAACGACATTTGTCATCTGTTCGGTGGCCACCAAGGGAATTCTGCTAATTCAGTATGGCAGCCGTACCCAGGATCAGGATCCAGAAGTTATGTCATAAATTATAAATTAAAAAAGAACATAATAACCAGGACCCTGCTCAATTCAGCTTGCAACTTCTCTCTTGAAAGGCAACTCATAATGAGTCAGTAATCAACTCAAGTACAGTATCTACAGAATGGTTAATCGCAATATAAATTCCGTTTAATAAATTTTGTATGAACTCGAAGTAAATTATTAAAATAGATGTTGTAAGAGCTTCTTACGGCTGGATGATTTAGTTGTGTTTAATGATTTTAACGATGATAGTCGGTAACATTTAATTATGATAGATACGTTTAGAAATACATTAATAATATTTCTTTAACAATTTAATGATATTAATAATCATCACAACGCAGCGGCATCTTTCTCATTGTGATTACTCCTTTGAACTGTTCCGATTTGTATAAAATGTTTAGAAAAGTAATGTATGTTAATGTGACGTTTACAATACAAAATAGTACATTAATGCATGCATAATTGATCATGAAAATACAACTGGGTAGTGGATTCCTCCTAAATTTTAATCTATCTTTCATTTTTAAAACTACTGGAATGTGATTTCATTTAAAAATTGAACGAGGTTGATTTTTTACGAACATGCATTTCCTCCATGCACCCCGGACCGGATTCCGTAATCTTAATAACTTTAAAAAGCATTTGGCTTCAATACTAAAAGTGCACAGAAAGAAAGTTTCCGGTAAATTGTCTTAATATTTTATACCAATGTATGCTTACCAGATAAATATTAGCTATTTTATTTTACTTTCGATGAATATGCGAGGATGCTTCTTTATAAAAAATACAAACCTGTGACTGCAAGTAATATGTCCATCGATCACAATTTACTCTTTACCCATTTTTTTTAATATGACGTTCGTCCCAACAACTGTGAGAAAGTGTAATTTTAAATGCCTACCTACCTCTATTTTATGGAGTAATAACAGCATTCCATAAATGTGCACTTTTATATCTTTGTCACTTTTCGGAGTGAAGGGCATCATTGTAAAAAAGACGGATGACTCTTAAGAAGTTGAGTCTTGGAGTTGGAGACTTATTCGCAACATTCTCATATCATGTTATTAATTTTTTTATTTGGGTCTCACAAGGTGAATCATTCAACCATGAAAGGACTCCATTGTACCTTTGCGCATACAAAAAAAATTTCATGTAAAGTAATAATTGTAATTTTTTGAATGTAAGCCAACCATAAAATCCCGTAATAATAATAATATCCATGTTTATGACTGGGCAAAGGATGATCTCTATTCCATCATAAAGAATCACCAAAGTGCTCTATAAAACGCTTTTTTCTCCTCGTATATTCCCCCTACACCTATTTAAGTATTATATTACGCATGAATGTAACCACCAACCCATAATGCACCGTCCTTAATAAGATATGATATAGAAATGGAAAGGAAAACAGAGATTCCCTTGTTCAAGGATGGATGGTTTTAATAACCAAAATATTATTATGAAATAATAGCTCTGACTCTCTGACTAGCACTTTCGCTGGCTTGGCTGTTAAAAGGTAACGCATTATTGTTGTGTCCTGGCATGGCCTGGGAGTGATGATAAGTAAGTGGATATTATTTAATCTTTCCTTGTCCAACGAGGCAACAAAGCTTGACGTTTATTGTTGTGATGAAAGAAAAGCATTTTCATTTTTTTGTGATATCAACATATCCATAATAGCGATACATTACATTACATTGCATTACATGTTCCACATAGTCATATTAACTGAATATCATATCATATCACAAGGGAATACCTTGGCTCAAGTCATGTGCTATATGATATTTCATGCCATGTGTAAAAAATAAAATAAAATAGATTTCACTTGGCATGCTTAAACTCTCACCACTCATGGTCATTATCATTAACTACCTACCTTGTTTAAATGGTAGTTGAAATGAGTAAAAGCTATTTTCGCATTTCCCACGACCTCACACTTGAGCCCAATTTCATCCTTTCCGGCAGGGAGGCCAATAATAGAAAGTTTTAACTGCGAAAGAGTCAACCGTTTAAACTTTCCAAACAGATAGGTATAATAAATATAAAGTTGGAACTTACACCTAAACTTGTTATACCTACATCCATCGACCATTACTATTCCCATTACATTCATTATCATTATTATTATCATCTCCGCATCACTAGACAAGATAAGTGCTAGACAAATTGAAGAAAAGAATATTGAGCATCAAGAAAATTGCATCATGCAATAGGGCACACAAAAGCAATGCATTAGATATCTATAATATGTTGTTTGTGTGCTATATTATTATTGCTGTCATTTTTTTAAATTGTAGATTTTTTTGTATGGGTGCGTTATGATTATGAATTGTAGCAACGAAATGAGAAGATTCTTATCAAGTTGATTGTAAGAAGATAGATAGATGTAAGAAGAGAATAACTTTCCTTGGAATTAGAATTGGAAGTAACGCGAATAAATGAGTAATGTAAAAGGGATGGACATCTCATCTCCCATTTCAAACTTTCAAACGCTTTGTATATAATGAAATGACGATTATGAGACTTTTCAAACTATCTACATAGTGCAATGCAATATCGTATCATATCGGTTTTCCAAATGGATGCATACATATATGACAGCGTGAGGGTAACAGTAAGGTGGCTCATATCACACGAGGCTTGTTACTCAATTGTCAAGAAGGAGAAAAAACGGATTCTTTCATTGTGAAACGTGAACGACTGGAGATGGCCAGAAACTAATCTTCAGAGATCTTCAACATCTTCCACAACAAGACAGTTAGTTACTGTTGTCTGCGTTAAATAGTGTATTTAGACTAGGCGCACACCTCTCCGGGTGAGCCCAGCATGACAGCACCCTGGAACACCGGCAGGGTGTCTGGCGTAAAGCAATTTGAGATTATTACACGTTTCCATGATCGTCCTGTAGGACACTAATCCTATTCACATATGAATGGTTGTTGATCGTAGGACAGAGGATTTAAAGAGATTCCCAATCCAGAATGTGAAGCGGAAAGTTCTGTACTTTCAAGATGTGGTTTGGAGTTGGACTTGGACGGGGATGTGATGGGGATGACCGCGTCATATCTGAAGTCCCATCTCCAACTTTTGAGTAGGTAGGGACATGGCTGTCCAAGATTTATTTTACGTATTTGTAACTGGAAATTGTAAATGGTATCACACAAGAGAAGAGGGAAGGTCACACTGTAAAGCCATCCCAGCTCAATTCATTGCAGTAATGGAAGTTTTGTGATGTGTAACCAGAACTCTATTACTCTCAATTGCTGAAGAAGAATTTATGAACTGTGCTGTGTAGAAGTACAAATGTCCAACTGCACCTTATAGATATTTAACATGGGTGTAAGAAAGAGATTTGAAGTTTTGATGTGGTTTGCGACTGGGACTGTCGTTAAATGATATATATTTACCTGACATTTTATTGACGAAAGTTGCCATCAGGTTTTCTATTGACGGCTATGGCCCATTTTACTTAAACTGCATGGACTGGATCATATATTCCAAAGAACAAGCCATCAATGAAGCACAAAAAATACGTAATAATTCAAGTTGTTCAAAGACTCGTACTATATGGGTAATTGCTCCAGTTTTCAATAAAAGAAAAAGTAGATTTAATCCTATTTACACGTAACTTGTTTGGGTATATCCTTGTTTCAAACATTTCATTAGCCTTTTCAAGTCTTGTCACAGGAGCGACGTCTTGTGCTATGCAACTTTTAGATCAGGAATTTTGTTCCATTTCTTGCCGAACATAAGCAACCAGCACGCCCTTTTAAATTTCTGCATCATTTTGAGATTCAGATAAGTATTCATATGCTTGAATGCCAATGTTACAATATTGGTATTTAAAGTATGGACTTCAAATAGCTAAAGAAGCGAGCTTCCTATTGATAAATCTCAATTGAAAGTAAAAATAATATGTATCTTGTTTGTTTGATACGATTATTATTGCACCATGCACAGAGGCTATGTAAATATACATGGCGCACAAAACAATTGCAGTTAAAATGAAAATCGTGACCATTTTAAACTATCAAGGTATGCTTTGCAATCATAATGATTCGCGAAATCTGATCAGCAAAATATACTTAGTCAGTGTAGGAATTTTTATAAAGTAGGATTTATTTTCATTTCAGGATATAAAACGAATTCGGAAAATCATTGAAAACGTAAAAAAAATGCTGAATTTATTGGCAGATGCACGTAGAAAAAATACAACAAACAATATTTTATGCTTATATTGCTCGGATATTTAGTTGGGTTTGATTTAATTATTATGATATGATCAAAACAGCAAATCGGAACTAAATGCATCGAATTGATCTGTCAAAAGTGAAACTAAATCCTTGCCTTTGCCATTTCATCTCATTGCATTGCATTACTAGTGTTTGCCAATTGATGCAGTTGGAAACAGTATCTTGTCTAGCTAACAATATTAGGAAAATTGCTTTTGTTTATGGCAAAAAACAATGAATAATAACACTTTGTTTCCTCGTCATATTACCGTCATTGAAATGTACGGCAGTGATGTTGTGGTGCAATATTCAAGAATGAAGAAGCTTTAAAACTCCATATTTGTATTCATTATTGTCAATTACCAGCTTTTTTTGCCCATCGCTGCCATTCCCATATATTCTTATCTGAGGAATACATAATTCGAGACATTCATGCGTAGCACGTCCTGTCAAATATGCAGCATGCAATGCAACACACAAACTCATGTGCCATTTCAAACTCACAAAAAAGGACAAAAACGACCTGAACCGTGGTTAACAAACGGTAATGTATGTTAGTTATATTATTATAATGATCATCACGATGATGATGATGCATATCATATGTAACAAACTGCAGCAAAAAATATTCTCAAGTCAACTCCCTAAATGGAATAGAACCCAATTTTGGATTCAAATCAACTGCAATATATGTACCATGTAAGTTGGGCTGTCTAATCGTTCATTACCCACTGCAAATAACTGATGATGGGAGCCGTTAATGACCTTTCGAGCAGGGAACTGCCTTATATAAACATGCAACAACAATAAATATTTTCAAACTACATAATATCATATTGGATTGGAGCATGGTGAGATTTCTTCAATTTACTTTCGTATTCGTATATGACCCACCCATCCCACAAATAATTGCAAAATGTATTTTTTTTAAAATGAAATGGACCCTGGCTCTGGTTACGTTTTTCGAATTCACCTATTTATTTTTCAATGTTTCATTCCAGTTTATTTCATCTCTTCTACAAATTACGGAAGGAGTACAGACATAATTGTATTTGGCATGGGGCAAATCGATACAAAACAATGTACTAGCCTGATCGACACATTTCCTTTAATCTTTTTTCTTCCCATGTCTTCAAGGACAGCTTTTAACTTGGGATATGGGATTCTTTGAATTCAGCATCAGACAAGCCCGTTGAGTGATCTACACAGTAGTTACTTACTCAAAAGAAGTAATAAAACGGCAAATCCGCAAGCACAGAAGCTCCAACCCTGGCATTATTATTATTATTGCACATAGTATATGGGAAGGAGATTGAGTGAGAGGAGCAGTTTGGGACGTAATAAAACAAATCGAATTCCGACTGTCTGTCTGATTGCCTGTCTCATCTCAGCTCTCAAGTCAAAGTCACAACATATAACAAAATTCCGTCTGTCTTTCCATGATACCACCACAACCAAGTAGAATATATAAAGTAGTGGTGGTGGTATCTGTAGTAAGCCCTGAAGGCTATTATGATTTTTAGGTATTTTATACATGATCCAAAGGTTTAGTATTGTGTTCCCTCCTGCCTACTCACTTTACAAATATCCTGCTGTTGAGTGAGGCTTTCGACTTTGGAGCTTGTTTTTATTTCTTGGACTGGGGATCTGATGATGGTGATGGACGAAACTGCTGCTGCTGCTGCTGCCGGCAAGGGCGTAAAAAATCCGAAATGATAAGAAGCAACATAGAAAACCATTAGCTGATGGGTCATTTTTTAAAACAATTTAGCCCAAACAATAAAAATGCAGAGGGAATGAGAAAGATATTGTTATATTCCGTAATATGTAATACTTTAATACTTTGTCAGCTCGATATTGCTTATTTTTTTGTGAGGATTCTCCTTCCCTTTCTTCTTCTGCATACTTTTATAGAATTGCTTTCCTCTCTCTCATCTTATTCAACTTCGGAGTTTAGAAGAGTTGGAGTGGGCATTGAAAAAAATTACAGTGTTCTTCGGTAATAATGTAAATGCTACATAACATGATAATAATAATAATGATGATCAAGAGCAAAGTCATTGCAATCACTCTCTTGACTGAAGACGTTTTTTCTTCTCATCTTTTGAGTCAAAGCCAAGCCAAGCCAGTTGATGAGGAACCCTGAAAGGTACGTGAAAAGCAAATGAGTTTTAATTTGCTAATAGACTCATTAAGTCGCTGAGCACTAGTGTGATGTTGACGATCTTGTCGTTGCTGTTTCATTACAAAAAAAAATGAGAGAAGATCAACAACCCAAAAACCAAACCAACAAAGAAATATGCGTATGGAGAGGTATATTATAAGTCAGTGGACTCTTTCATCATCGAACATCGAGACGGAGTGAAGTCTTCAAGGAAAAAAGTGGAAGTTCAGGGAGTTTTGTCTGACTGAAAGGTTCAACCACAACCATTGAAAAATGATATCTTCTTTAACAGTTTCACAATTAATCCTTTCATATAGATACATATATCTATAATAATATAACTTTCTCATATAGCTTGATGGCATGACGTAGAAAAATAAAAACAATTTTGGAATGTCAGCATATTTGAAAGATGAAAAATATCGTCTCTCATCTGAAGCCAGAAGTAGCTCCAAGAAGAAGACAAGGCTTCGTTGTTGTTGTAAGCTCTCCTCAAGTCCTGAAGCACCAGACCAGACCCGAGAGTGGGGCTCATCTGACTTCACTTGTGTGAGTCCAGGTGAGGAATCATGCAGGATGACGATCAAGCCCCGTTCAGCATCACCACCAAAGAGCAAATAACTCTTTTTCCATGATGGCATGGGCATGGGTAAAAAATAAATAAGTACCTCTTTGTCCTTAGGCTGAACTCACTCACAGAGAGATTCACATGTGCCATTAAACATTATCTCTAGTAAGTAAAGTAACCAATAACCAAAACCAATACCCAGGCCAGGTATGCAATGGAATGGAATGGACTGACTCGACTCTAAAGATGAATCTCTGCTTCCTACTACTTTTCTCTTGAAGAATGGTAAACGCATACCTTTTTGATTTTGATGGAAAGCATTTAGAAATCAGCTAATTTATCATGATATCTCAATGCACCCGGTAGTGATGTAGTGGCAACAGCAGCAAAGCCAAAATGCATTTAGACATCAACTCCAACAGGGGGATTGGAAGCTAGTAACAGTTATGAAGTACGTCATTTAGCAGCTTGCATCTGAAGCATTTTATGAGAACCCATCATGAGTAGTAATAAATATACAGTAGTAGTTGGGCCAATCTAAAGGGAAAAGGTTGAGAAGGTGAAATCTCTGAAAGTTCAAAACATCATCATCTTAACAATCAGCATATATGTAGGTAGGTTGGAGGTAATTCATTTTTTTGCTTTTTGCTTTCCCGAGAGCCATTCTTTGTGTATCAAGTTAACAACTTGCACTTTCATACTTTCATCTTATGCAAACAAACTTCGCATAATGGTTCTTCACACACACAAATGCATGGGGGTTGGTGGTGGTGGATTGTCGGCTGTAAAAATGTTTCATCAACAATGCATAATATATCAATTTCTTATTACAAATGGAGCAAATATCAAAGGTTAGCAAGTTCGATTCGATGGAAGTAACATGTTGATGTGAAGGTCTCTAGTTTGTGGATGGTGGAGCGAATTGATAGCAAACGTGAAATGGAAGTAAAGTGGTGAATGCATAAGCATTATTTGAATTGGACGAGGTTGCTAATGGATCACAAAGCCATTAATCCTTCTCCTCACACTATGCTCATTTACTATAGGTATAATGCATTCATTTGTGACTGTTGCATAAGTTGGTTTGAATTTAGATGGATGGATGGATGCAGATTTCTGTTAGTGCAAAAGAATTTAATAAATGGCTACTTACAAATAATGATAGGGGAGCGATATAAATATATGATTCATAAATGTTTTATACAATTTTAATAAAAACAAAATTGTGGTCTTGATTGAACTGGAGGCGGCTGTCTGAGGTTGAATTATGTAGTAAAAATATGGTTTTAGATCTGCATTCACAAACATATACATAATTCACCAAAATTTTGCTCATATTTGTAAACAAATTCAGATACCTCATATTTATATGAAATTCTAGAATATATTATGTAGTATTTTTCGCTGGTCATCTTTATGAAAAGTAGCCCTATCATTTTTAAACATCAAAGCTTATCGTGATTTTGAAGTAATCATGTGCATCAATCCTTAAATTAAATAGGTTCTCCTCCAGTGTCAATTTTCTTTTTTCTGTTGATAAATTGTGTAGTTATATTTGATTTGATGAAGATAATAAATGTCTATATGAAGACACTATGGTTGTTTATATAATTTAAGTTCGTGGCATTTTTTTCTTTTAAAATATTTCATTCAATTTTTATAATAGCTTACTTCCATGTTGACATCCCCAATCTGATCATGTATGATCTGGAATTTTATAATGAAATACATAATACAAAATAATGTCCTGTACTTGGGACTTAGGAGCTCCCTAGATAGGATTGACTTGAGTTAGTTAAGATATATGAATGATTCTATTAAAAACATTATGTGACGAACACTCCTTAAAATGTCAAGGATTCCTTTCATGATTTTTTAAAAAGGTGGTGGTACTTTCCCTGAGCATTTTATAAATTCGGGGGGTGTATGTGCCTGTGCATGAAGGCATATCATTTGTGGGTTCATTTTTAGATTTGAATTTGAATTGGATCCAAGTCCCAGGACGAAATGTACATAAAAGATAAATGAGGCAATATGGAAGTGACATGACAGTAGAAGATTTAAAGTATTTGTTGAAATTCCATTCACCTACTTGAAAAGTCAAAATGGAATGCGAAGGATGAAATACAAGATCACCTTTTGAATAAAACAGGATAATGATTTTAGTTTTATTGTTGCTCCCCACCTGATGATGTGCATTATGTCCTATGAAGTCCAGAAGAATGCATTTGGTCGGTGGTGTGGTGGACAGCGAAATGCTAAAAAAAACGCCTGTATCTCCTCGGTTGATGATGGTTGAATAATAATATCTGTATAAAACATTCTTTCCCAGGCAGGTTTTTATTATTACGGTTTCGGTCAGAACATTTTCATATGTAAAATAGCTTCGCCCTCTTGTTCATCTCTTAAATGCATACTATCATATCACTATCCCACCACAATAATTTTGAAGTTTGAATGAAATATAATAATGATGAATATTTGATGATGGGGATGCAGTGGTATGTGGAGAACATTAAATCATAAAGTTCATAATGGTAGCTGACTTCATATATGAAATCGTATCATGTTTGGACGTGGAGCCAAGCTGTGCAGTTGACACTGATGCACTCTCCCTGGGCCTGGACTCCTTTATAACGATGGAAGTGTTGAGTTTTTAGTAACTATTTATATGCTTTTGGTGAAGAAGCCAAGCCCAAGTCCAAGCCTTGATGAAGTTAAACTACCCATTCTTCCCTCTTCGTTTAAGTAAATATGCAGAGGTAACTGAAGCTGGTTATTCTAGATTTTTCAGTATTTAATAAAATTACCTACTGCTGCTTATCAAAAGTTAACACTGCTGCCACTTTATAAAATGCTTTGATGAGTATGAGTTGACCTTGAAGAATGAATTCCAGAGGTAAATAGCAAGATAAATTTTTGCTGGACTATCACACAGCCACATTGACATTGTCAAACTGCGATATTTACTTCTCTTCCATTACCTGCGAGGCGTTAGCATCATCATCCAACATAAATTCTTCTAATTACGTCAACTCTCATTCTTATCTATTTTTTATCAGCATGTGAAAAGCGTAATGGAAGCCAGAACAAAATGGCAAGTTGATGTCGCCAGATTTTTTCCTCAAAATCATTCCACTTCACTCTACTTGACTTGAAGAAAGTGACAAACAAAAATGTCTACCTCTTTAGTGTCACGTAGTTAATCACCCCACACAGAAAAACGTGCTCGATGATATTAAAACAAGTTTAGCAACAAAGCAAGGGTGAGAATAACAATGAGATCATCTCTGGAACTATTAATTAATTTTTATGAAAATATGTCACGAATATAAAATAATAATATTCATTCAGTCAGGGGCAAATAATTTTCCAAAACCCAATTCATAACTTAGAAAATGTATTATACTTACGATTAATATTACTTCCTGAATCAATAATTATATCCCTGGTCCTGCTTTCTTTCAACAATATTAGGACATAAAAAGGGTGCAAATAGATAATTAAGTATTCTGGATTCATTCATTATTATTATTTGCCGAAGGCCTTTTAGTCAAAGTCAACCTTGTACTTATAGTATTGCATAGTTATTGCTGTTTATTAGTCCTTTTTTGCCTCCTCCGTCTCCGTCGTTGGATGAATTTTAGCCTTATATCATGCACCCTAAAGACTACAATTTAATCATTGTAATCACCCCTTAACTATCACAACCCCTACTTACGATTAACAATCCAGAAGCTATTTTGTAGGTTGCAACTTCTGGTTTTTTTTTCTTGATGATGATTGCTGGTTCTGGTCTGGTCCGACTAGATCACACCATCTTTAATTTGCCCTAGCAGACCAAACCACATGCTACATTTAACTTGGTGAAGGAACACCTGTCTCAGTTTAATGATAGCTTAGGTAATAGGTATATGGACTGGCATACACATTGCCAGAACTTGTAGTATGTGCTAAAATATAATGATTTCAAAGAGAGAAACTAAACGGGAGAGAGGAGGAATTAACTGGTAAATTTTCTTGATAGTGTCGACGCAAAAGCGGAGGAGGCTGTCCCCTGGGTTCCAGTAACCAGTTATGAACTGAGCCTGTTCAAACAAAAACCTGCTTCTCTAGAGTTCCTAGTGGCTATAATCAAGTTACAACATTGTGGGCAAAATGTTATTTCGTATTTATAGAAAATAATACATGGACAAGCCATATTATATTGTAGTAAATGTAAAAAAAAAGAGGAAACTACCTATTCACAAATCCGCCATTACGGCAAACACAAGAGCTTAAAAGATACATTTTTAAGCTTGCAGGAAAATAAAAATGTATCTTCGTAAAGTTATCATCCTTCCTGATCCACCTTTTTACAATCTTTTTTATCAAAACATGTATGATTACTTTGTTGATATCACACATCGCACCTAGATTTAAAATCTAAACGTTTGCATAAATCTTCATGCATAATATGGAAAACTTGCGGAATACGAGACGAATGTAAATCAATTCAAACGCATACATCATAAATGTGCATTATTTTTTCTCATCTTTTAAATAATTTGACTCTTCATAAACATTTATCCTTTCTTCCGCCGACAATGTATTGTCTTTTATTAGCATTTTGTAGCAATATAAAAATATAAAGATTCATACATTCAGTATACCAAGTAGGCAATCTTGCATTCGCAATGATTATAAATCGGAGTTATATATCCACTCCACCAATCCACATCCCATCCCCATCATATATACAAAAGCCACTTATTACACTGCAAGTTTTTGCTTACTCAACTCGCGTGGGTGTTTCTAGAGGATGTTGATGTTATCGGCCACCACTTCTTCACTCATTCCTACAAACCTGCATAGGATTGTATTGGTCATCCCATCGTCAACAACTGAGATCAAGCAGCAAAAAAAAAGTTCTTGATGATGATTATGATTACCTTTTGGCTCCACACTGGATGAAGATTACTTTGCCTTGTAGAATGGGAAAAGCATTATATATTATATGAACATTTTATAAGAATATATGTAAGGTTTGGTTCTTTGTGTCAAAGTCAGAAAATCTCATCTCTCCTCAAAGATGATCATTCTTCCTCCTTGGTGTGCAATACACAACTACCCACGCATAAATTAGTTCAACTTTTCAACATGCCTCCTTGCCTTGGTCCTTACTCTTACTACATCAAGACAAGAACTCGAACTGGGTATATTATAAAAAGGTATATACGGGCACAGATTTTTTTCTCCTTTACTCTCTCTGGGTATATATGTCATTCTTGATTCTTGGTTTGATGCAACCTTTATTATTCTTTACATATTAGCCGGTCACGCCCGATAAAAAAAACTCACTCAACTCAGCACGCAATTTACAATGTGGTATAGACAGTAATAATCCATGTACAATAATGTCCTGTGTATTTTGCATTATACTGTAATATGCAAAACTACATACATATCGTCATATAGCTAATCAAATTGGAATAGGGAACATTATGGGACGAGCTCTCCTTTCCTCACAACAATAAAAGTTGAATAAAAGTACGCTCCACTATTATTACTACAGGCTGTTCAGGTAATTTAGTAGAGCAATGATAATAAAATAAAATAAAAAGTAATATAGTAAAACAATACCCATATGTAAATTACAAGGGAAGACGTACGTGTGACTTTAATTGTGTCCATTAGAGTGGAATCACGTGTAATAAGGAAAAGATATAGAGATCAATTGAAACTTCTTCCTTTGTTTTTTGATATATGTATTTAAACTTGATTCCAATTTCCAATCTATTATCATAAGTCACAAGCAAGTTCATCCCTGAGGGGATTATATTTGGGTTGGAGGAAGGAGCAACTTTTACATTAACATGCAAGGATGTGATGTGATATATGAAAGGAATCAAGAATCCCATCTCATCATTTATGCATGCATCAATAATCAAGTCTAATTTTTTTTCTCCACATATTCACCAGACACTATTGAATTGAAGATTAAGAAATGGGATTGTCGGATTTGTAATTTCTTGGTTGGTGGTATCCGCCCATGCAACTCGGCCATGGAAAAAAATATCATGCTGCAGCAGGAGCAGCAGCTTACATTTGGAAAGTGGGATGTTATGAGCACATGTAATTGTAATCGTTTTCTTAAATGTCATCCATCAGTCTTTGAGGAACAACAAACAGCATCAACATTAAAGATTAAATGTGGAGGAGGGCATGATATTATTTCCCCACAAATCCAAAAACGTACAAGAACATTTGAGATAATAATGATAATAATAAGACTAACGAGGTATATAAGTGTGCATTTGTCTTGTATTGTATGTGGGCATTCATAATGCATTACCGAGATACATATCAAATCAATAATGTACACAATCTCAATCAAAACGTCATTTACTACATGACTGGTGAGTGAAAGGAGAGAAAAACCGACCTTCATAATGGATCCTCTGCCTCTCCCATCTAGTAAATCTCTCTCTAGCAAAATGGCAATCATAAGAAAAAAACAGAATTGATTGACAGGATGACGGCCGAAAAAGGGAGCATCTTTTTTAGCTCGACTGACTGACTGACTGGGCTCTTGGTCAAATAACAGGGGAGGGAGGAAGAAAAAATATGAAATATTTTACGAATTGCTTCTAATTACTTTATTGGGGGATGCTACATAAATACAATTAGTTAGCATTGAGGGAAGCTAGTACAACTACAACTAATTCGTTAGTAAAGTAAGGTAAACATATTAAACTTGCGAAAAATGATTTTGCAATTTTCGACTGAAAATAAAAATGATACCTCCCTGTAACATAAAAGAAAGGTACTTATTAGAACTCGACGATAAAATGCACTTCCCTGATTTCCAGACAATGGCGAAACTCTTCCTTTCAACAACAATTTCAGCCAGGCTCTTGCCGTATAAAATGGAATCCCATTAGTTCATTTAAAAAGCTACTTGATCAGTCAGTCAGTGATTCCGAAATGTCTCTTGTTTTATCCCACCTTCATTACATTATGAATATTATCGACAAAACTGAACCGCCAACGCCATCATCACAACAAAATAATATCCTTTTTACTTACATCAACTCATTCATATCTTCCGGCATGCCCAACTATAACCGTAACCATCATCAGAGGATCCTTCCCAACATGAATATGTATATTAAGTTTCATCAGTCTCGTCTCTCAGATTTTTCCAATTTTTCTAGAGATAACCTGGTCAGTCAATCATCATTGATGGGAATGATGCCTCTCGATTGAAAGGTCTTCTTCCTTATTATAAGCCCATTGCCAGTGCATCCGTCAAGCCAAAAGCAAAATACTAAATAGTTGCCTAACTATATGTATCCCCGTCAATCCAACCCATCAATGAATGCTGCTGATATACTGATTGTTTGATAAAATAAAGTAAAACTTCAGAACATCCCTATCGGCCCAATCATCAACTTTTGTTTCAATGAAATGAGACAAGGCCAACTGTGAAGAGATACTTACTCACTATCAGTTATAGGATGATGTTAGTTATTACAATTGCTTTTTAAATATGTATATTCAACAAGTTTTATTATTTACTTACTTATCATCATATCATTTATATGAGATGAGATGAAAGAATGAACTCTTTTTTCTACACAGGTAAATAAATATCTCGACAATGATCTATATAATTCACTACCCACACAAAACTTTAAAGTGATAAGGCTTTAAAATGGCTGTACGTGACTGTAAGGGACTCCTCAAAAAGTCACCACTCACTCTCTTTTACTAACTAAAAATTTGAGAGTGTACAACAATATATCATTTTAATTCATTTGATTAATGTCATCCCCAATCTTCACCCTACATCGCATTATATATTCCACATTATTATATCCAATGCAATATCACAGCAGAAGATCAAATAAGATATGACTCGTTTATGGGGCAGAGCAATATAGTTTATATGAAATGAAATGATATGAAAGAAGAAGACTTTCCTTTCAAACATACAGTTACATATACTGAACCGTGAGGGTTTACTTCTACCCAGTACCCAATGTACCTACCTAATTTACAAGCAATATAACCTTCGACCTCCCGTTTCGTTTGGCTTAGGATTGCATGTATAGGCGCTTCACGGCAGCCAGTTCAGACGAGGGTATATATATATGTAAAAACCTAAATTATGCTAAGTTTTTCTTTGGAGTTCATTGGCAGACTATCTAAAACATTTCTTAAGATGTTGAGAAAATTTTTTTTTTCTAATAGTTAATTTGACGAGGGTAAGCCCATCGAACAATGTAATTTTTTGTTTCGCTGCTTATATGCTTGAATAAATCACACTCACTCACTCACTCTATAAAAAACTTCTTATGTTATAATAGGAGGGCCATTGGTTTATGGGAGTCGTTGGATAAAGATTAGAATTAATGAACAGAGCTTATTATGAGGCTCAACTTCCACTGCCAGTGAGGTAAATTGAGAACAAAGCATAATACTAAATATTATAACGCCCTTCTACAGCGGATTGCCGCTGCTTTTTCTCCCTGAAATCGATTGAACAAATTAAGTAAGCAAAAATCAAAGCTGACACATCGAAGCTTCAAATCTCTCTTTTTCTATTTTAAAAAGCAAAGCCGTGAAAAAATCAAATCCGGAATTATTAGACACACAGAAACAATGTAGGATCCATGCATAAGGAATATGAAATTAAAGAAAGGAGACTTGAAGGAACAAAATAGATGATTGAAGATAAAGGATTTCAAGAGGGATGAGATGGTAAAAGAAAAAAACTTTATCGGTATTAGCTATGGCTATGGTGTGGTTTTTTAAATTATAAATTATATTAAACGTTCTTATAGGTAAGTTTTTTATATGAGTATGAGAAGGAGGGTGACTTTTATATATTTTCTAAAGAGAATTAAGTAGATGAGCATTGAAGCGATAAAACGAATTGGTTTTTGTGACTGTGTAAGCAATACTTAAAGGGTGGTGGTGTGGTCTCTTCTGGAGTTGGTTGCTGATGCCTGGACATTGCTGCGGTCTTTACTCTTTACTTACTCTTTACTCTTTACGCACTTTCTAATAACAATAATCCAGTGAGATGTGACTGCCTATTGAAATGAGTTAATTGCTAAAAAGATTTTTTCTTCATCCTTTTTGTCCATGGTAAGGAGATGAGTCTTAGTCTGAACTTTGGTGAGAGTAGACGTGCATTGCAAACTCGGTCCGGTAAAGCTGAAAATTACGCTTTCCTATTCGTTGGCACAATTGGCACCATTGGCACCAGTGACACCATCGACACAATTGGCACCAGTGGCACCATCGACACCATTGGCACCATTGGCACCATTGGCACATTGAAACATTAGCACCATCGACACCATTGGCACAGTCGCCACCATTGGCACCATTGGCACCATTGGCACCATCGACAACATTGGCACCATCGACACCATTGGCACCATCGACAACATTGGCACTATTGGCACCGTTGCCAAGTCTGAAGGCTGAAGCTGATTAGAGTGCGCCTACCTACATCATAAGACTAAGAGGGTCTGTAAAATCCCAACCAAAACCATCACATCATTCTAAACAAAACAATTGAAAGTTGGTCTGTAAAATCCAACTAGTGTTAAAATGTGAGTGACAACTAAAACATGCACAGTGATGAGCAAAATGCAACTACGCCCATAAATAGCAAAAAAAGAACTAGGGGGGAAACCCCCTCCCCTGAGGCAAGTTATGTCAAATACTGTGATCTGAAAAAGCAAAGAAGCGGAAGTGAAATAGCGGAAGCAATTCCAGTCTGCAATCTTAGCGTCAAAATGCCGGAAATAACCTTAGACCAGCTGGAGGGCATAATTGATAAGGCAGTAGAAAAGTCTGGCAATAAAGTTAAAGCCGAGCTCGAAAAGCTGTTGGATGACAAGCTAAAGATTATTCAAGAGAGGGCGGCTGCTGGTCCAAAGTTAGTTGAGGAAGTCTCAAAACTAAAAAGTGACACTGAAAGTCTCAAAAGGGAGAAGAACATTGTGGTGTTTGGTTTGAGTGAAACAAAGCCAGAAAATTATCGTGCACGTGACAAATGCATTCAAGAACTTGCAGTTAAGCTTAAATTGGCAAAAATTGACTATGATGATTCACTGAGGATGGGCCCACACGATCCTGCCAAACCAAGACCACTGCTTATTAAGTTATTGAGACAAAGGGACAAGCAGGAAATTTTGACATCCTGCAAGCATCTCGCGGGCTCGGAAATAAAAATCAGCCAGGACTTGACACCAGAGGAGAGAAAAATAAATAAGGCACTACTGAACAAGCGGTATCAACTGAAAAAGGAAAAGCCAACGGCGGTGTTCAAGATCCTCCTTCGGAAGAGCCAGTTGACGATGACGGAGGGCAGGATTACTAAAGTGTTCAAGTATGACGTTGCGTCGGGGGAGGTGGCGGAGTCGAGTGGGGGGGACGGAGCTGAGGGAGAGGGAATGGTGATGGGATGACGGGGGGGCCGGCTTATACATTATCCAAAAATCAACATACTTCACTGGAACGTCGAGGGACTACAAAAGAAGCAAGGGAACTTCTATAGCAATATTTTAGCAGCCGATCCGGACATCTTCTTTTTAAGCGAAACATGGATGCAGGAACACTTTAGCAGTAAGATACTATTAAGTAGGTATACATTAATTCAAGAACTAGCAATAAGGCAGCATGTTAGAGGCAGGGCAATGGGAGGATATATTATAGGTATTTCACACAAAATAAAAAACATGGTAAAAATTACAAATCAAGGCAAGGACATTTGTACATCATCTCTGAATCGTGGTGATATGAACTTGGCTATCGCTTTTGCATATACATCTCCATCAAATGAGGTAAATCATGAAGAGCTTTTTCAATTTACGGACATAGCTAACAAACACTGCATCATTATGGGAGACTTAAATTGTAGAATTGGGAAATTTCAAAATTACTCACTCCTAGAGAATGATGCCGATTTTTTAAGAAGTTCCAAGGACATGATTACGAACTCAAGAGGAAAAAGACTCATAGAATTCATTCAGGACACAAATTTCTTGGTATTAAATGGAATGACTGGAAAAGACAAAAATGGGGAATACACGTCTGTTAATTATAATGGTAGCAGTGTCGTTGATTTGGCTTTAGCTTCTGACGATATAGTGAACCTACTTGATTTTGAAGTCATGTCCGCGGAAGAGTCCAATCACTTTCCAATATGCGTGTATGTAAATGGAACAAAAAAGCAAGAAGCAGGTTACAGTAGAGAAAAATGAGATGGGATGATAAATCAGCTGAGAAATTTACGGAGAAATTAGACTTTCATCTGTCCCAGCATTCTTTTGATAGTGACATGTCTCATTTTTCCTCTGCATTACTATCAACTGTGAGGGAGTGTAATATGATAATACCACTTAAAATGAATAATTTAACATATAAAGGGCCAGCATGGTTTGATAAGAGCTGTCTAGTAAAGAAGCAATATACAAGAAAAACCTTGTCAGTTTATCGTAAATCAACCCAGAACTCCAATGAAGAGACCAGCCATGAAAATCGTATTAAATACTTAGGTGCAAGAAGAACATATAGGAATTTCATCAATGCCAAAAAAATTAAGTACATGAATGTTTTGAGTGGAAAACTAAGGAACTGCAGGAATGCTAAGGAATTTTATTCTACGGTGAATATCTACCGAACAAAAAAAGCATATAATCACACTGAGGAAAAACTTGCCCCTAGTATTTTTAGGAATTTCTATACGGAAAGATTTAAAGATGAGCATCGTGTACTAGACATGAAAGACATAGAAGTAAGAGATGAATTGCTTGATAAAGAATTTGATTTTGAAGAACTTAACGTAGCAATAAAAAAACTAGCATGCAACAAAGCAGCGGGACCAGATCTTATCATAAATGAAGCATGGAAAAATCTCAATTGTGGGCAGAGGTTAGTTCTGTTAGACTGTATTAATGAAATTTGGAGGAGTGGTAAAGTGCATGAATCGTGGTGCAGCATTACAACTGTACCAATATTTAAAAAAGGCTTTCATGCAGACCCAAATAACTATAGGCCAATAAGCTTAGTGAATACGTGCTTGAAACTACTCACTTCACTTATGACTAATCGACTAAATATTTGGTGCGAAAGAAACAATTCCATTTCCGAATATCAGGCAGCTTACAAAAAAGGCACAGGGTGCGAAGAGCACGTCTTTATATTAAATTCAGTTATTCAGAAACACTGCAAAAACAAGAGAAATATATTGTACGCTCTCTTTCTCGACCTCTCCGCTGCGTTTGATAGTATTAAGCATGACAAATTATGGAAAAAGCTTGAATGTATGAAAATAAGTACCCATTTCCTTAATGTAATTAAAAGCATATATTTCAATGCAAAATCAAAAGTCAGGACTGAGGGTGGAGAAAGTGAGTATTTCGCAATTCAACGCTCTGTTTTACAAGGAGAAACGCTCTCGCCAAAATTATTTACACTTTTCTTGGAAGATTTGGTAACGTTGCTGCATAAGTCGGGGCTGTCACCAGTGAGAATGGGGTCTAGAGATGTGCACATCCTACTTTTTGCTGACGATATAGTGATCCTAGCAAGCAATTTTGACAACATGAATAGAAAAATAGAACTGGCAAAAAACTACTTCGAGTCAAATGATTTGAAAATAAATCTTGCAAAAACAAATGTCGTTATGTTTAGGCACGGAAGGTACAAGCACATTATTCCTATATTTATGTGGGGAGAAGAAAGAATACAAATAAGCAAATCCTACACATACCTGGGAGTTCCTTTTCACTCGAACATAAATTATATGAAGACAGGGGAATATTTTTCTGGAAAGGCAAATGCGGCATCTAGTACACTGATGAATGTATTCTATAAAAGTAAAATGCAAACATTAGACAGCAGACTTAAGCTCTTTGACAGCTTAGTAAAATCCATTATGAGTTACTGCTCGGTCATTTGGGGAGTAGAATGCATCCACAAATTTAATGTATTACAATCAAAATTTCTAAGAAAAATATTCCAATTGCCACAGAAAACACCTAACTGGTTCTTAAGGTTAGAAAGTGCGGTTAATTCATTGGAGGCAAGGGTAATAAAAAACATTATGCTTCTTAAGAAAAATTTTAAATAAGCCCCAAGACAGCCTTATCAAACAATGTTTCTTTGCACTTAAATCTTGCATGCATGAAGATAAGGTAAGGTACAATTGGTGTAAAAGTGTAGACAAATTATTGGAAACGTACGAGGTGGAGGGTATATGCAAACTACCTACATATATACTCAGCGATTCAGAGAATGTGCATAATATAGTCCAAGCCAGTATAAAGAAGGTATTTGACAATGACATTGAAAAGGATATATCCAGAATGGTCACTAGTTCTTCCATGCCGCATTACTTCAAACTTAAATCCCACTATGGAAGAGATAAGTACTTGAATGAGAATGTGGCATGGCATGAAACAAGAGTCATATGTCAACTACGATCAGGTATACCAAGGTTGAAAAATATAAATCTCAATGACATTTTGTATTTTTACAATAAAATAAATTCACCCTACTGTAACATGTGTAAGATGAAAAGCGAAGAGAATATGTTTCATTTTATGTTCCAATGTCCAAGGTATAAATGCCTACGAAATAAGTATCTCAATTTGTATAATTTACCAACTAATGCTGAGGAGTATCATCTGTATTTCACGGAAATCGATAAAGAAAAAATTAACAATACTTGTATGTATATAAATAGAGCTATAGAAGTAAGAAATCTAATACTGTCAATGATAAATACAACTTAATTGATATAATTTAAATTAATACCAACTTGTTCATTCAAAGACAAATGTATCTAATGATGAAAACAAATTAATAATGTATGATTGTATAGGCCAAAGGCCACATCGATCTAATAAATTACTACAGTAGTAGTAACTAACTAACTAACTAACTGGTAAGGAGATGAGATGGGACGAGGGAGAAAAAAGATGCATTTCATCGGTTCTTTGGTCCATCGTCGTCCGTCGGCAAGAAGAAGGTATAAAGTGAGAATGGATGATAGCGCGGATTGGATTGTGGATATCGTAGATTGTAAAGGAAAAGAAATGAGTCGTGGGAAAGAAAGACTCGTTGAATCTCTCCTCTTCCAAGAGAGTGTGACTTGACTTGAGTTAAATAGTTGAGCAAGTCTGTAAAATGTATGGAGAATTGTAAATGGACAATGTTGCATATTATCTATCCTTTTTCCAGTGGTTATGGAAAAAGAGACTTCACTGACTGTCTGTTAAAAGGACATTCAATACAAATACAATTCGCTGCGATTAGACCGCATCATAATATAATGCAAGCTGAGTTAATGGTAATGGTAATGCATTGTTTGCCAAAGCCATCAGCATCTCGTTATTCTTCATTTATCCACTTTTTAAAGATAAAATATGTATCTTTGCATTTTGACTCTCACCATTATTATGTGTATTCCAGTAAAAAGGACGAGTTCTTTTCCTTGCCGGGGATGAGTGCTAAATGATTAAATGTTTTTCTAAAGTATCCAGGATAATGCATCTTCCATTAATTTCGTAGTAATTCCTGAAGAAATGTCAAATATTTAATATGGCCATTGCATTGCATTGTGGAGAAAGCAGTGAGTATCATGGCCATACAAAATTAAGGTGAATTCTATTCAGTTAAATACTCGGAATTACTATTTAAAGTTAATGGCTAATCGTAACGAATTTTATTATAATCACAATCAGTAAAATGATCACTTTTTATATTCATTTCATAATATTATGATGGATGTAATATATTCGCCGTATTTTCCCAATTATAATTATAAAGGATCTTGACCGGCTATTGCTATTATACAAATTTTGTATTCCTGCTAGTTAACGTCCAATAATGTTAGGGATGTTCTCTCTATTCTATAGAATGGAAATTTATATTTATTGCAAATGCGTTAAGTGCCACCATAATTGGTAGTTCCTTTGTTAAACTAATGACTAATAAGCAGATTTATCACTGGGAATGCAATTAAGAAGTTAAAAAGAATAATGTTGACGCGCATTCATTATACTTTTTGTTGTTTTTCCCTGATTAATATTTTGCTGTATTGTACAAGAATGAATGTTATGTCCTTTAATAGTCCAAAAAAGAGAAATACAAAATATCATTGATGAAGATAAAGAGAGAAACTTAAATATATTACGTATGCACATTACAATATAACTAGCTGGCTTGGCATAGATCCCACAAGATTTGCATGAAAATAATATTTACTCGCAGAAATAAAATTCATATCAATGATATATGCCTTATGCTAAGTAGGCAGTAAATAAGAGCCATTTCGAACTTTCGAGGAATGGGGATAATTGATGAATGGGCCCTGTACATTTAAGAGCTTATGTAGTTAGCTGGAAATGAGCTCATCATTATCATTACCATTATCAACTTAAAATTGATAAATGTGAAA
The DNA here is from genome assembly GCA_034700485.1 of Pseudosinella alba. NCBI lineage: Eukaryota > Metazoa > Arthropoda > Collembola > Entomobryomorpha > Entomobryidae > Pseudosinella > Pseudosinella alba. The sequence goes on along the minus strand of JAQIXQ010000195.1, from coordinate 5,691 downwards.
CGTACCACACCACGCAATATATTTGTGATTTAGGATAAACATTTTTCACCATTACTATATCTTTCGGTGACAAATTGTTTGAAAAAGTAACTACATCGATTTCTCTTCACTAATTGTGGCTAGCTCATACAGGTAATACTTTAAATTTATTTTTCTGTTTGTAGCAAATCGAGCATTCATTATCATTAAATTCCCTTTCAAAACAAGCTCCGCAAACGAAGGCTGGTAAATGTAATTTAAAAATTTCCTAAATAAAGTTAGCATTTACGCATGCCAAAAATCTCAAATTACCAGGAACATTTAATTGGTCATTGGTTGTTGTAATGCCGGTTTTTGAATCCCCATTCCCAAATACGTTTACCATTGTTTATGCCCATGCTGTTCTGACGCCTACGCGTAGATCCGGTAGGAATAATATAATATAATACTACCTTTTCCAGAACAGGTTTCTGCAACTTTGTGTTGGCACTTAAAGAATCTCTTGTGGTTTGACTTCCAAAAAACGTTCAAGAGCAAGACGTCAAGAATATCTGGATAAAACTTTCAATTTTTATATAATGCATACATGTACTTCGTAGAATGCTCGTTATGTCACATGACATAACGATGAAGAAAGAGTTATTAGAGTTGCTGGATAATCCTACTGAGAAATTTAAATGCACATTTACTCAATCTCCTCTTGGAACCTGTTGCCTCTTCTCATTCCATGTTATTGCCGGTCTTGCAAATAGGTATGCACTACATTTGGATTTAGGAGCTTCATCTTTCACTAAATTAAAACGACAGTGGTTTTTGGCTTTGTTGTTATTACACTGCATTATAGTATTACATTGCTCAATCGAGCTGAACAATTCCAAGCAGGGGTAATTACATGGTAAATAATTATTCCCTTCACATTGTCTCACCCACGCGTGTGCTCATGAAATCATATTTGTATGCAAAAATGCTTCACGGAGGATTCTTTCATGTTGTTCGAGTTAACGAACAGAATTACCCAAGCTCAGGCTGAGCTGCTGAAGGTTGGAATTAGTAGTCAGGTTAGGTTGCACATGTACGTACCTTTTTGTAATATGTTCCATATATATTTAACACAATTCGTTATGTTAGATTTATTATTTTGCTACACAAGTAAAATCTTCGGTCAGTAACATTGTCTGATCGTTAAAGTGGTCATCAAACTTGTAAAGGAATTATTGAAATCTCAGCACTCAGAATAAAATTAATTTCTGCACAAAAGATATTTCGTAAGGTAATTGAACTCAATTCATTCCATACTATAAGTAAGTGGTTTATGCAGGCTCATGAAAACTCCCATTAAATAAATGATTTTAAAATGTAATTGCTACCTTCGTTTGCTTTTCATAGTTAATCGCTTACATTCAATACAAGAAAGAAATTCAAGGCCTGGCTTAGTTCAATATTCTGAATAAATGAAAGGGTAACCGACATCGACATTTATTGGTCCAGAACTCATCTTCATCGGCAACAACTAAATACAAATATCGAAATGGCACTATACCCCTTCTCTATATATCCGTACTACTTTTCCGAGAGTCTGGTTATCAATGTCAGCAGTCAGTGTTTTACCGTAGATATCGATTATTATGACTCTTCTGAAGTGAACAATACGCTTTTCCGCTTTTACTTTCGCTTGTCAGTGTCGGCAAGGTGGATGACGCACACAAGGTGAGCTGCATAGACAGGTACTGGAGCCGGAGCCTTACTTCTGTAAAAAAGAATTTATGTGAGAAGCCGAATTCCATTTGCACAGGGCGGTGATATTGATGATGATGATGATTGCGAGGATAATAAGCGTAAAGCATTTTGAGTTATTATAAAATTTCTTTGTGCCATGCATAGTCTCTACTGCAAGTTTCAAAATACTCACTATCAGTTAATAAATGCTACTTTGGTTCATTCCATTAAATAAGCCACAATTATATTATATGATCACTGATCAAAGTCAAATTGTAAAGTTGGATCTGGATGGAACAATATAATATTTGCATTAGAAATTTAAGGGAATTATTTCTCTGCTGCTGCTGCATTCATTTCATATCATTATCATTATGATATGAATGAGGCATATGGGAGCTGCCGCGTTGTTAATCTCTGTCACTTTATGATCAAGACTGTTAGTCAGTGTTAGTCCCTCAGTCAGAATGGGAATTTCCCTCACTATTGTATTGTACCCAGTCAATTATATTTTTTATATAGCACAACTCTTTATGATCTGCTTGTTATACATTTTGAACAAATAATAGCAACAACTGTAACGATCTGTTGATGATGTGAATGAGCACAATCATTACCGTCAAGATAATCTGAGATAATAATATCATTCGCTTTCTACGAGATAGAAACGAGAAACGACAACGAGCCAACGAGACATACGAATGTGTACGAACCTTTTTATCTCTGAATGGCAATTCATTAGTTTCGTAAGTAATTGTATTATTTTGTATTATTCAAAATTTGAATAGTAAAACGCTGTCAGCTTTTGCCATTCTTGTGGACAAGTAATGAGCAGCGGATTATTAACAAATCATGTTCATAAAGTACGCTAACTCAAACTCTGCGAGGCTATTCAGGTATTTGTAACATATCCCTAGGGCCATTTCATATCCCATATCATATCACATTCACATCCTCATATCATTTCAAAGAATCCTATTTTGATTTACGTTTCTCTGATGGCTTTCTTTCTTTTGCACTGCTCTGGTTAGATCATTTGACATGTTAACGGATTGTAAAATGGCTGTTCTATTTTGATGTCGTAGTAGGCCCGAGGTAACTTTGAAGTTTGAATTCAATGTGATTCGAAGAGAATGCTTTTTTGATGATTTAACATGCTGCAAAAACATGAATTGTACCGGTAAGGCAGTCATTGTGAATTGTGTGAGCGATTATGTGCACTGCACATGAAGGTAGGTGTTGGGTTGAATTGAGCTTATTATAAACAGCTTAGAACGATTTCTAATGAAGTCAAATGCAGAACATAAAAATGCTTTACAATTAAGTTCATCTCATATAATCATTGCAATATAAGTTAGGTTTGTCTATTCTTATACCACCATATATAAAGTTGAGTCTATACGCATTTAAACTTTGCTTGTGCCTGTTTTTGACTTTATAAAGCAAATTATTAAAATAGTCTGGCGTGTTCCACGTTACTCGATTTCTTGCCATTGCATCGTTCTTGCAATAGCATCATCACCATCATCATCATCACATCGGAGCTTAGTCGTACTCGTAGCCAAGCTAAAGATTAAGGAACTGAACATCATTTTCAGAGAAGCAAAGTAGATAAAGGGGTGTCACCGACAGTATGTCACAGTTTGGGCGTCCCCGACTTTTCTCTATCAAAAACCGCCCCTGATAAGTCTTGCCTTCCTCTATACTTGACGGCCAGCATACCACATACCTACATTAAATGTGTACTCTGTCAGTGATGCATTGTATAGATAGGTTGGTTGGAGATCTTGTGGAGTCCTTCACAATTATCTAACCCAGTTATCTTCCCCATATCGTAGAAACTTCACTTGATGTGTTTTAAATTTTTATTGGCATATATGTAGGTAATTATGTGAAAATGCGAAAATTTTAAAAGTTAATTAGTTATAATTTATATTATACCAAGATGCTCTTCATCATATGAAAAAATGCCACTAAACTGATTTCCAAACTTACGCCCATCACAATTGATGTTTAAGTCCAATGAATTATTATTATTTAAGCAAAGTTGGAGGAATTTTCTTATATTCCACTATTTTTATTTTACTTACATTTTTGCCCTGTACTAATTGACATGCTCGATTTCCGAACGTGAGTTTTGGACCTTCCATAATTGAGGTACGTTTGACATTGCCGATTAAGCAATCATTCAAAACAAAACAATGGAATGTTGACCATTTATCCAAACATTCCCATAGTCAGTCCCAAAATTCCTAACTAAAACAAGTTCTGCTTGCTGGACAGTCTTGGGGAGAAGGCTACCAATTAAATGGAATGTAGCATGTAGTCTACTTTCAAATGTATAAATGTGTTTTAATATATGTATATGCATGTATAAAGCATACTACTTATACTGGCCCATTTTATTTTTTTTTAAACAAGGGTGTTTACTTGTCGTGAGTTGAGAATTATGTGTCTAATTTCAATGATGACGACGATGACAGTCATCCATAAAGTAAACTTGGATACGTAAGGCTGTTTGCGATTGTATTTTTATGAGACGATGCAATGAATCTGCCTCAGTTCCTTCATTTTATTTTAGTAGATAATTTTTAGACAAAATTAAATCTCTTTTTTATCACTACTTGAATTATTTGAATGTTTTCTTTGCTGGAATTGGGCTTGTGAGAAAGCGCTTCAACTAAATAAAAATGAATCACACAAAACAGTATCATCGGGTACTTAAGTTTCAGTTAGTGCGATATGAATGTCGGCACGGCGCATACCACACAAGAAAGAATAACATTTGATGTGAAACGGAGCCATCCTCCGCCGAGGTTTAATTCCTATTCAATGATAATATATTATGCTTATTACAAAGCGCTCTTAAGCCGACCCCTACTCCTTGGCTCTTTTAATTACTGAAAATCTTTAACTCATTTAGGGTGAAAGCCAACCCTTTCAAGCGTCCTTTACGACTTTCAAAACTGAAAAGGAAGCCGCTCGCAAGTAACTTATTAAAGCAATGTTGTGGAGAACTGCATAGCATAACATATTGTAACAGAGCCGCATAAACATAAAGATGCATAAAGATTTAAATATCAAAGAAAAACAATTTTTGGTAGAGATTAACTCAACTTTCAAAAAGAAGGTACCGATACCTAATAAGTACGTACTTATTAGAAATCTTTATCTTTAAATCATTTATTTAATCAATATTTTGTTTGATGGACTTCTACAAGAAGGAATAATACTGCAGCTAGCTTAACCGAATATTCAGCAAGGAGGCAGTCAGTACCAAACAATTCTCATTTCTTACAATAGTGTTACTATCAAAAATGTATACTTGGTTCTACCCGGAACAGAGACGTAACTGTCAAAAGAAATAATGGCGAAGGGAGTCCGTCTCAACTACTGCTATTTTCTCTGCATTATCAGCTACCTAGTTATCAAAACAACTTTTAAAATGCTAGAATTGTGAAGGGGCATTTCACAAGCATAATTTCTTCCCTTTGAATTTACACTTTATATCGAACTACAAGTCAAAAATCTTTTTCATTTAATTTTGACCGTGAAGTCGCTGTGGAGTTGACTGCTTACTCAGGTCTCATTGACACCGACAGAGGTAAATTATTAATAATTTTTTGCATGGCTCTGTCAGGCACACCGTCTTAAGTCAATAAATATGGACGCTTGCTACATGTTACATTGCGATGATCCCTCTTCCCTAGATCAGTGCTGAAAGTTTGGAAAAATCGCACCGCTCCGCACCGCACTTTCGCTCACACCGAAATGAAATCGCACCACACCGCACCGCACTTAGTAAAAATGAAAAGCTAAATCGCACCTCTCCGCACCACACCTATGGTACAGCCTAGCTCATTCGCACCACACCCGCACCGCACCCTCATATATGAGCACGGTGAATCGCACCGTACCGCACCTTACATAAAGTACTGTTGGGAGGAACATCTAACGTGATATTCCCTAAACTATGTATACAAACAGTATATTGTA
>JAQIXQ010000194.1:0-46114 GCA_034700485.1 Pseudosinella alba | reverse complement strand
TAGGTAATTGAAATGTATTTTTCTGCATTTGTGTCCATTACTAATCTTGGGACTTGTATTTAACTACGTAATAGGAATGGATTAGGGTATGATATCGACTCATCCATGTAATTTGTAGGTCATGGTATTGGCATGACTTTATTTGCTCATTTTGGCTTGGAGAGGGCAGAAGACATCATGCCATGATCCCATCTCATGCTTTATTACTGTCATGCAAGCAAACTCAATCGCGAATTGGGAATGACGACATGGTTGTTTTTTCTTCTTCTCTTCTTTAAAGAAAATGGCAATAATAAAAAATCCTCTCAATATAAAAGGTTTAGATAGGTTGGCCATTCACAGGAGGAGATTTTAATCATTTGCCAAGGTCTTTTCCTCTTTTCAACATGATCATTAAAGGAGGAAGGAGGAAACGAAATAGGAAGGAAAAAAACTTTCTTCAAACTGAATTGAAAAGGCCCCTTTTCATAACATGAGAGCGGAGGGGAAGATTTAACTGCTCACGATTTTAAATTTATGACTGATTTGTTACTGTGGTAGGGCAGGATAAATATAAGCTGTGGCTGAGGATGAATGAGGATTATTTTTATGTAGAAAAATGAGGATGATTAGATGATGATGAGGGCTCTATGATTTTTTTTTCACTAGTTAATTGTCGTTGTATGTCCCATTAAATCAAATAGTTTTTGGTCTAGCCGAGTGTGGAGTCATGTGTATATATTTATATGTTCGGAGGGTAAAACGTGAGGATAACGTCCCCCTCCAAAGTGAACATCTTCCATTATCAAATGAGACCTTTGGGTCTGCAAGTAAATATAGGGATGATAATGATGTTGATGATGATAGTAATGGTTGGGACATGTATAGAGCACCTGGCTTTTAAACAATTCATCTTCCTTTTATTCCCATTTGATTGTCGTGGGATACAGCAGAAGGCCCTTCGGCACACTTGCCGAGTTCCCATATGGCTTATATGATATGGCGTTCAGTTTGAGAATGATGATGATCATGAAATGATAGTATTTTTTATTATTAAGGTCATTCGTGCAGTAGAAAGCAGTAGTACGAGATTCAGTTGAAAAACAAAAGAAGGAAATAAATTTTTGCATTTGAGAAATTGAACTATGATACTATGATTTATAGGAATGATAGGGTGCACTTTGGTGACTCATGAAAGAGTGAAATGGGATGGAGTTGATTGAAATTGTTGTTAAACTTGCATTTTCTATTTGATCCATGTTCACAGGGATGTTTGAAGGCCGCCTTGGAGTACTTTGAATTGCCATTTGAGGGGCGACCCCACAATGGGCTGGATGACTCTAAGAATATCTGTAAGGTCCTGATGAAGTTCCTTCGATATGGGCATATCGTCTACCAAACCGAGAAGATCCTGCTGAAGCCAGGGGAGCAGGAGAGGAATGAGGCGAGGATTTTGAATGACAAGTCCGCAGGCAAATATGATCTTGCCACCGTGGCCCCACTTTCTCCCAAGGAGTTTGAGCATTTCTGCCTCTACTCTACGGATCCATGGAGTACACCCTTGCAACGGTGTGTCCCACCCGAGGTAGATCCTGACTACCAACCGGAGTCTTTCGAGTCAAGTAATGGGTCGATGGGCATGATGAGTCAGCAGCAGCCAGCGACCAGCGGTTCCTGTGAAAGTATTGCTTCCGGCTGCAGCAACAAAGAGAATAGTATTCCAATGTACATTCCAAATAATAAGGGGGGCTCAGGGAACAAGGGTCGGGGGAGTGCTGGAGCCTCCTCCAAGGACGTCATTTGCGTAAGTGCAGCTGGAGTTGGGAACATGGTGGTGAGCAGTAACAACGGGGGTGGAAGGCATGCGGGGAGGCGGAAGAAGAGAAATGGCCAGTTTAAAGATTCCAGCTCAAATGGGAATGCAACAGGTGGGAGTGTTGGGAGCGTCAGTGGGGGATCAGACTGTATGACAAGTGGTGAGGAGGGAGACGCCCCAACCAAAGTGGCCTCGGATTCGAATATGAATGCCAGTAACAGTGAAGTTTCTCATCATTCTCATCATCGTCAGTCGAAACCGTTAGACTCGGATGGAAGCTCCACCACGCATCTCCAACCATTGGTCTCAGACCTTCGTACTGAAGAATGATATGTTTTTTTTTTTTTACATTTATTGTACGAACCATTTTAAGAAAACGATTTTTGTTGTTCTCACATGACGACGCGTAGATTCTACAAAACAAAGAACTGCTTTTAATTACCTTTTTATAAATATGATGATCGAAAAAAAATATTTACGATAGTTACCTAATATCCATATAGGCTAGTGTTGTAATATATTGACGAAATGAAGTTTGTAAATAATATTTTGTAAATAAGCAGGCGAAATTTTACCACACACTATTTCCATTGTACGCATATTCTCGTTACGAAAGTAGTGTGACTTTGTTAAGATAAGAGTCAATAGTAAATATGAATATTAAGATAACGTAACTACACAGTCGTCGCAGCGTCTGCTCTCATATTCCAGCGTTCCTGTCACTAACGTTTTGAAGCTATCATGCAAGCGTTCATTATTTGCATCGTATTCTATCTAATTAACTATAATTATCTAATATACTTTTTATTTTGATGATCTTATGACTACTGTTAAGATGATATTTGTCTCATGTGTGGAATGGCCGTCAATGGAATGGCTTGGCATTTCCTTCGGAGAAAGGACGTCTCTTGATACTTTTACATTTACGCACTCATACCGAGATACATACATACAACCAGATTTATAATTGAGTAGTTAGTTAATTAATATAATGTGTTAATATGTAAGTTAGATAGGCTAAATGAATTTATAATAGTTTACTATTTTTCTGCAGAGTATAGTTATAATTAGCCAATAAGTTCTATAATAGTATTTAGTACGTCAACTAAATGTGCAAAAAAATGTTATGAAAAATGAAATGATCTTTGTCATGTGTCGAAGGAGAGATATAAATATATACTAATTGTAATTGTCGTTTATAATTAAGTTAGTTTTTTTTTTAATTCTAGCTCCAATGCGATCAGAACCTGTCTGTTCCATGATGGAGACTGTCTTTTACAATACTTTTAATTGTTTTTTTTGTTTGTTTTTTTTTGGAGAGAGATTTCGTCTGTTTGTAATAAGTTACACAGTTTATCTAGTTTTTATACAAATTATTATTCTTATCAAATGCAGCATGTCAATTATATATCTACATAAATTGATATGCTGCTGTAGATGGAATGATTTAGATTTTTTTTTTCAAGACACAGTCATCTCCTCGCACATTTCAATGTAGCTAAAACTTGTTAGTTTTTTAAAATGATACATAGAATTATTTTGTGGATGAATATATATAAATATAAATATCTATCTAAATTTACATAGTTTGTAATGGAAAGGATTAAAGGCCTTCGGACTGTGGTATACAATCAATCAATCATTATACTACACTACTGCATTATGCTAAATATATTACGCTAAATGTATTAACCAATCATTTTTTTGTTGATAACTTTCAACTCTTTACCATGTAACTCTAAATCAAGAAGAAAAAAAGGAATCAGTTGTGATAAAATGTTTTTAAATATAAAAATAAATACTTGAGGTTTAAAAGCTCGTATTTTGAACAGTAAACTCTGCGGCAATGTGTCTTTTCTTAAATGGCATAAAACAATTATATGCATGCATATTTTTTTCTCATGGAAAATGCTTTCGCCTATCCAATCTGTATCCAGAGAGAAGTGATGATAGTCTGTCAAGGTCAAATGCAAACTTATCATAAACGACTTTATCTGCAACTTTGGACAATAATCTAGAAATTATACAAGTTCTAAAAAATGCTTACGAAGCACAGTTAGGATTTATTACTTATGCAGCTATTCAACAGGATACGAGAATGGTAGTTAGTTCATGGGCAATTAGATATTTAATTGCAGATTTAGCATTTTTCTGCTCTCGCAATATTCTGACTTTCCGGTCAGTAATTCAACTCTAAAGCTGCATGGATGTATTATTATTGAAGTCTTAATGATTCCATCGTAATTTATTGGCAATTAATTTTGATTATGAATCATTTTATAATATGTTTCTCATTTGATGTTCTTATGAAAACTATCATGTCGTCAACATATGAATAAGGAGGGTTGACAGACTACAATATAGCTAAGAAGAATAGCTATGGAAAGGAAATTTATTGCACGTCTAGGTAAATAAGTTCACACATCCAGTTCCAAATTGATATAAAATCCAGACATATATACACTAAGTAAACTCCAAGAAGAAATATAATTTGCTTGAGTGGAAATGAATAAAATATTTGAGCTGCGGTATACAAGTAATCAAATCACTATGCACCCGTAAAAAGTATTCATTCACCCAAACTGGTCAACCTTTTTTCTACGACTACGAACATTATCATAAATCATTTCTAAATCTCGAAAAAATAAATCAGTTTGCCTTTAAAATAAAATATACCTATATCTACATCATATTCGCACACAGTTGACAAATTGATTTTATGACAAATTTGCGGTATTTTTTTACTTAAATTGCAAACTAAAGTAATTATATTATATTTAAAATTATATGCAGAACAGTTCTAGGGCGTATATGAAGAAAGTTCAATGATCGTGGAGTATTCTACTCTACTACTTGTGTTATGTGGGAAGTAACTTTTATTTCCTCCGCTTTTATCATCAAATATAACTATGTAAAAACTGAACTAAACCAAAATTAAATGAATTTAGTTTCATTCATGCATACGATAGTCCTGGCACACATAAAGGTGAACTGCAAATAATTCCCATTGTTTATTATCATGTTTTCCCAGTCTAAACCCATTTCTTCCCCACATTATAAGTGAAAATCCTCTTCCAAACGGAATACCCAAGATCGGGTATCCCATCCGCGTATTCCGCCTTCCCCGTATTCCTCAGAGTCTCTGCAAATTCATCCAAAACGGAATAGATTGGGACGTTGCATCTCTCACAAAAATATTGCTCTTGACAGGTCACAAAATGCTCATGGAGGGCCACAGCTTCCTTGCAGTAGGGGAAGTTGCAAGCGTCCCCCTTGCACGTGGGTCGATGGTCATGGAAGTCCTTGTAGAGCTCCCTCGTAAATGGGCACTGTAGAAATGATTATTACGAGAAATAGTCTCAATTTTATATCGAATCTTAATGGTGCAATCTCAATCAATCTCCTTGCAGGGAAATGCAAGCTTCCAGATAACCATCAAACTAAAATAAACTAGTTGTGGGGCAAAATGAAACGAACCTTATCATAGCACTGGATGTGTGGTCCAAAGTGGCCGTCAGCTTTCATACAGCCTCCGGCATGGAGGAGCACGAGAAAGTGGTTCCTAATCAACCAGTTGAATGGCTCCTCAACAGAAATTTGATAGGGGACCCTGGGTCCAAACCCTTGAGCGGCACCCTCCACCTGAAGAATTACATTATTGTTCTTCTCTGGAATCATAATCAAGCTCGGCCTGTTCAGTGACCGTCCAAAAAAAACATAGAAAAGTTAGTTCAACTTGTTAGTCACCGAAAAGCTGAAGATATGCTTAAACTCATATTTCAAACTCAAGTTATTTTATCTAGCCCTCTACAATATAGTTTCAATACGATGAAAATTATTCGTACATTTTTGATTTTGAGATTGTATTCCCGAATCACCATCAAATGCTTTATAGCTTTAAGGAACACTTAGTTTCATACTAAACTTCATATTGAACTAGCTATGCTTCCCAACCAAAGCCGATCTTTACTCTGCCTGCATAAGTAAAGTATACTTATTTTATTCATCTACCCGGAAAATTTCTTCCTCACATGTCAAATACTTTTTATTCCATCTCCATTTGCTAATTAGAATATTTATTCATTCATTGGAATTCGCAACTGATCATATCATATTAAATTGAATGCATATTATTGAATTGAATATTATATGCATTTGAATACTAAGCTAATTGATCAAATAAATAGATAATCTTCCTCAACTGTATATGAAAAGTAAATGTTTTTTTTAATTTTTTTTATCTCGTGTTACGAAGCACTTCATTTGAAATTTTAAATTTCTCACCTTTCCCAGCCTAGGGTTAACCAATAAATGCAGCGTAATTATATAATAAACTTAATGTATCCCTGGAATACAGTGTTTAGCTGTAAGTCAGTCTATCTCCAGAATATGATGTGTCCATTCCAATTTCTCAAATCAGACTCGTCAGTCTCATTCCAATCCCAGTCTCAGTTCAGCCCAAAAGGAAAAACCTAAAGAGTAAAGGCTGACCAAATTAACGACAGTTGTAACGTGGAAGCTGACGACGTGACGCAACCCCACAAAACTGAGACGAACATTACTTTGGAATTGACTGCAATTTAGCTTAAAGGAATAATAGTTGGGGTCATGAAGAATTATAAACAATGACAATAAAAGATATTTCTCTGAACTTCAGCATCGTGCTTCGTAAATAGGTCGTAAAAAATCCCGATCAATTGCTTTCCATTTCCTTAAAAGCATTTCTCCATTCGGAAGAGGAGACAAGGAGGAGATAAACAAAACTGCAATTTTTTCGCTATGATTATATAATATGATATGACATGAACTTGATACGTGAGAGCTTAAGGCTTTAACAAATTTCAAGGAAGAAGTTATTAACTTTACTCGATAGACGAGTGTTTGTTTGCAGGTGCCATTTTAGAAAAGGCACACATAGACTGATCAAGAGTCTCTAAAAGTCGGCTTAGGAACTCAAGTGTCGCACCAGTTGCATTACATAATTAAGTATTAATTACTAACACTAATGACATAATTGCATATTGTGTAGAGGTTTTTAAGATTTCATCTCAACTCATTCCAAATGGCCTAGTTTATATCGCTCAATAAAAGTTAATCGTTGTTTAACCAGCCAGAGAGGATGAATATGCACATTATGAATGTTCGGTTTGTTCATGGGCAAAAAGTACCTCTCTGCTATGTTGGGTTAAATGGATAAGCGGATTAGAATGATTAGATTCGGGCAAGATTGAAGGAATTATCTTAGGTTAGCTACATGCGCCGATTTGTTTTTTTTATAGTTTTGCATAGACAGTTCCCATTTCCAAGACAGACACCGAATGCAAACTTTTGGCTTTCATGAAACATGAATAAATAATGTTGCCGCTAATCCCCATTAAAAAGAATAAAATATTTTAATATTCAAGTACAGCAGTTCATGTTTATTACTATTACACAAAAAATAAATACACATTTTATCCAACTTGTCTTTTCAGTAAGAGACATGACATGAGCGAACGAATTTCGCATGCCCTGAGTCATAATATCATATTATAATGTAAACAAAAATTAAAAATATAATACTTTCCAGTTGTAGAGATTAACAAACTAAAGCAAAATGTTTTTGTATAAAAATTGTATCCCATATTCCATATATTTAGCAGGTACATATGTACATAAATAGTCACGAATGACAAAAATATAATGAGAGTAAAAATATTTAGTTTTACATTATCCTTAAATAGGCACGTATTTAATAAGAACTTTGCACTTTTACATGTTTTATGGCCCCCATTATGATGATCACATCGTCGTATGAAATGATCTATAAACCTCCGCTAAAAGTAACATTATTCTCATATCAATTGTAATCTGCCAAGCAGAAATATAAAAATGATAAAATAATCAGAAATGGTTACATGCAATTAGCAGAGAGCAATTTAATGTTTTACCCAAGATGAATGGACCATTGACCTTCTTTACTGCTCGTCTGACCAACATCTTCGGAGTTTCAAAGGCAGGCAATGAGTTTGAGTTTCCGGCTCCTGTTGAAGAGGCTCTTGAGGGGCTTTCCATTCCAACTGCCACAACCTTTTCATCCCCATCCCGAATCCGAAGGGGAGCCTTACAGAGTCCCCATACTTCCATGGATGTCTCAACTCCTCCAACTTATGAATCATGACGAGCTTCCTGAGGCAGGCAATCCTCAAATTCACTCTGGTGGAGTCCTTCTCCTCGTATAATTCATCCCAGAAGCAGTAAATCGGCCCACAATCCCCTGGCCCTGTTAGAGGATCAAAGTCAAGATCCACGAAACATATTTGGATGTCTTTGGGAGAAGCTTGGTTGCTGCTGGAGATGTAATGCAGACATTCAGTGAAGCCCCTGGCGAGGTGGACCAAGTTGGAAAATGGTTTTGGGATGAGGGTGAAGACAAAAATATACTTTTCCGCGAGATTCCCCAGTTGACAATTACAGTTTGTGAGTGGATGGTCCTCATCATCATCATCTGAGGACAACTCTCCAGTATTCGTCGACTTTTTGGAATGAGTTCGGTCTGCGGAGGATTGTTGTTGTTTCCGTGGATCAACGGAGGGAAACTTTACAAGTTGCAATATCTGCATGAGATTCGTGACCCGGGTATTCATTGTCACATTGACAGGTTCCTTCTTGGACTGATATACTTTGACAGCCGCACCCATATCCTTCTCGAACAGATCCCAATGCTCATAGGTTAGCACTTCCAGGGGTCTCCCGATCACATTTGGTTGCTCGTCCACGGGCAAGGTGGCATCCACAAAAATGTAGGCCCATTTCACTCTGGCAAGATGGGGCTCAAAGCCCAGCTTCAACAGTTTCTTGTTTGTGATTGCCCCTCGTGAGATTTGGAAGGAGACGGCTTCCCGTATATGCTCCAGCACCTCGTCCGACCACATCTCGTCCCCCACCGAGCTTATGTCAATCAATATGACTATGTCAGAAGCTGGCCCAACCATGTTGTCTCAACTTTGGGGATTATTTTTCATTCATAAACCTAAATTCCGAAACCAGTAAAAATACCCTGTTAGTTTGCTAATGATACTTAATTATTTTCCCTTAATGAGTACCAAAGTTAATGTGACTCCATTACCTATTATCTTTCCAATGATTAGTTTTAGTTACTTCTAGAGTGCTCAACTGAATAGTTCTACTCCGAAGAGGGTAATGCTCCTTAATCGTCAGTAAAGATCAGATGGAAATCTCTACTTTCTTTTCTCCCCACATTTTCGCCCATCCTCTTCCCGATGCGATCTATGGGATATGTTCAACATTGCGAAAAAAAATGGCAAAAAGGGAATATGATCCTAAAATACATGTTGCACATTATGGGTCTTTATAGCATGAAATATAATGGCATTTTCCTTGGGGTATCCGGTAGATCAAAGGAAGAGAGAGTAAGGCTCCTGTCTTCTCATCTCGCCATGATCTCTGGCGTGATGTGAGTCATACAATGCTTCCCTATATCTGTTCATCTCTTATGTCTAGAGTACCCGTATGTAAAACTGTTTTAGTTTTAGTGTCCACTACTCTCTGAGCGTGGGGAGGACTCTTTGTTCGCTCTGTCTCAAGATTAGAAATCGGTTAGCCTGCCATTTAGTTACGTGCATATTGGCCAGGGTAAACATTTGCATAGAATATTTCACTCGTGATAAGGAAAACGGGAGAGGATAGATGATAGGTGAACGGAGTAGAAAGTTACTTTTTTTTTGTCTATTATATACACATATATACGCATATAATAACATATATTTTTTTTTGTCGCTTCATCCTTCATCCTGTAGATACCTGAATGCTATCATAAATTACCTTTGTATTTAGGAAAATGTCTGCAGCCGCCATCCTGAAGAAATAATATATAAAAAAAATGTAAAATTTCTCGGTAATGATAAAAAAAGCATGATGGTTTCACTTGGTTTGGTAGCATGTTCGTCTGCATCCATTCATGTCATAATTTGTAATTTGATAGTCGCCAATTTTATCAGCATTATATTTAATCATTCACCCTCTCACAAATGTAAGCTAGAATAGTAACATCAACATCCTCCGAGTATCAATGGGTACCTCACCGATGAAAAATATCTCCATAAAATGAATCCATTTTTGAGTAAGTAGCAATGCAGACGATATCTCAGTTTTAATTTCCTAAGGAGACAAGAGACTCAAGAAAATATAAATGTTTAGTAGAAAATAACAGGATGCCGCCACAGATATTAGAATTTTAATTCGTATCCCATCACATTGATCACATCCTCATCTTTCATGACTTTTCATAGCTTTCTTATCTTTCCAGGTCTCCTTCCAACTGTTAGTATGTAGTTGGATTGGATTTGGATGACTGGAAAAAATCTAGCTGACTTTCTTATACGATCCGACATTGTATACTTATACACTAATAAACTTACATGATACTATTCACTACTCATTTAATGCTTGCATTTGCCCTTTCTATAATATTTAATGTCAAATTAATTAGTGTCTCCTAAGTAGACGTTTTCGACATCCCATGCCAGGGGAATGGGGAAGATGGTGGGTGTTATATCCTTATATCCAAATCCACCTCGTTCAGCATGGAAGATATGACCAGATTTAAAGTAAAAAATGTGATCTATGAATTCTAAATTAGAATTTCTAATGATAAAAATCTTACTAACCTAAACAGAAAGACCAGCAACCATCAAAATATAGGCGTATTCGCTTTATATATTCATTCATTATTTTTTTGTAGAACAAGTAAGTCAAAATAAGTAGAACAGGAGCTACCCAAGTTTAAAAACGTTTGTGGGTTAGAAAGTTACATAATAATTAATGGTAAAAGAGGAGTATATAAAATAGCCAAACTAATTTTGAGTAAAATGGCTGAAGAAGCTCCAATCCCCGGCGACGGAGTACCATACCTGGAAATCGAGCCCAGGTTGGAGAGATTCTTTATGTATGATGCCAATAACGGGCTGGTGAGTGAATTTAAATTACCTATTTTAATAAATAATAATAACAATGGACTTACGATTAGTGTGTCGATAATAATTATCGATTTCCAACAATTTAGGATTAACATTGATTGATATAGGATTTCCCTTTGCTTTTTTATACATACGATAACTTCCCGTCTGCATGTATGAGAGTTACTAACTGTTTATTCTTATATTTTTTGTGAAAGGTCGGATGCCGATATTGTGACGATTTCGACGGACCCTTCGAAACAGTACTCAAGACCATTATTGAGCATATCAGGGAAAAGCACGGCTGCAATTACTACAATGTAAGTGTCCTCCACCAATTCATAATTGACCATCTGAATAGTTAGAACAGGTTTCTTTGGATAATGGAATAATGTAGTATAATAATAAGTTTGTTCATAAATTGGAAATTTAATTTAATTTTAAAAAAATTACCCATTTTGTTATAGGTGGGTCTACTGGAGAGGTCAGTGGAAATGGTCCGACTCATGGGGCGGACGGGAACGCTCCAGGGAATGATTGAAGCTCGAGCCGCTAATCCTTCCACAGTGGATAACCTAATTAAAATGATTATGATTAAGGAAGGGTTATGGTCAGATGAACCCAAGGAAGAAACAGAATCAAATAAATAAATTGTTATAATCTCTTTAATTTTCAAAAGAAATATTCAAAATTAAGCTAAATGCAAAAAACAATATTAAAAAAAATATCAAATAAATTACAGTCGGAAACCTTAATGAATAGTAACTGCTGCAATAAAAACCATGTTTAAACATTTACTTAAAATCACATTTTGAAAAGTCATGAAAACATTCATTAAAATGGGAAGATGCATAAACAAAGACAAAGTTTGATTTTGGATTGTGCTTCATTTTATATGATTGCGTAACTCATCCCATTGCACAACTCCAGAGCTGCCCCGGCCCACGTGGGAAACTCAACCTTCCCACTTCTCAAGTCACAAAACTACTTCTTCACAACAATCTCATCTCAAGAGATCGCAATCGAACCGGTGTGCTGGTAAATAATTGTTTTTCAAACCCAAGTAGTTTACCTTAACTACAACAACAGTTAGGCACAATAATTAAAGTAGTATGGTTAGTTTATGTGAGCATTCCTAATTAATTTGGATAAACATGAAAAGATAATTAGACGGCTCTTCCTTGTAGTTATTTGACTAAATTGGGTTTGTCATTTGTTGATAAATCGTCTCGTTTGTTGTTAGTTGTTGCCGGCTTATGTGGGGGATTGTTATGTAAAAAAATAATCAAATTAACTAACTGACAAGTGTAACCACGCCTGGGATTGGACATGTGAGCAATTAGGGGGCTTGTTTCTCTAGTACAGTGTATGTTCAAATTGTTCTTTTGGTACGTATTCATTTCCATTGGACATTATAAGTGGCTGGTTAATTAATGTCCAGTTAGCAGTAATTTAAAGGGGCTGGTGGATGCTACATTGACATGAATATGCCTTTCTCTAATTATTTTTTGATTACAGGTGAATTAGATCACTGCCGATTTTGTGACCACGTTAACTGGAAGATTTTGGGAGGGCCGGTGCGGATCGGATTTATCTTTTTAATTACTGCTCGTGAGACGCGGTTCGATTCCAAAGGTGAAAGGTGAGTTTTTAAAGAGAAATTAGAGTCATTTCACATTACTAATAATGTGACATTAACCAGGAACACTAAAATAGAAACATTTAATTAAATATTTTTAAAATGATAATAAATCTTGTAGATGGCGTCGGGAGGATTCGGCTCGAAAAATACTCATCATCGGGGGACGCCCAACTCATCCAACAGTCAGCAGCAGCCACAGCATGAACTGGATCCAACTATTTTGATGGGCTGTGCAAATCTCTTGGATGAAATTGATAGTAAGTTTGTTGTAATAATAAATTATAATTAACTAATGAACAGTTTTAACATACATATTTAAAGTATAGATTTAAACATTGACATTCTATATTTGTTTTCGCAATGATGTTTTTTTCATAGAACGGATGTTAGTCGTTCTTCGGGATGGGAGGACCTTGATCGGGATCTTGAGGTCTGTGGACCAATTCGCCAATTTGATATTGCACCAAGCGGTGGAACGAATCCACGTGGGAAATTGTTACGGTGATATTCCTCGCGGGGTCTTCCTCGTCCGTGGTGATAATGTCGTGTTGCTAGGAGAAATTGTAAGCAATTACTTAAATATAATTCACAGATATTAATTGTTTCTTCTCATATTTTTCAAGGTCTATCTTAATAGCTTATCTATTTGCTTCTCTATTTAACTCCTTGTTTAGGATAAGGATAAGGAAGAGTCATCCAATTTAAAATGCGTCGCAGTGGACACCATCTTGGCAGCCCAGCGAGAGGAGCAGGAAGAGAAGATGATTAAGGAAACGAAGCGAAATGAGGCGTTGAAGCAGAGGGGGATGACCTACCTACATGACGCAGGGATTAACGATGAATTCTAATTTAATAACGGTAATTGTTAAATTGCTAGGTAAACAGAAGTTGCAGTCGTTTTTATACCTGAGCTTTATAACAAAAATATTATATATTTTGTACTCGCTCGTCCTTGGGGTTATGTTAATATTACTGAATGGAAGCTATAAAAATCATAAACTAAATACATTTTTATTTACAACATTATTACAACCATCAACCAACTGTCATCGCCAATAAAATAATTATAAAATATATATAAACTTCCATATTTTTCATAAATTCATAATATAATAGATACTATAGTGTAATTAAACTAACTTTAATTATTATAGTAATCTTCGTATGTATATTATGATTGTGGAAATAAATAGGAAGAGCTGCGTGTGTGCATTTAATAAAAAAAACTTATTTGGCATAATTTTGATTTAGTTGCATAGCAGCATAATTGACACGTATTACTTACGAAAACTCATTGAACTGTGGGGATTAATTGTTCATTTCAGACAATTTTAGTTACGTTTGCATTTTAATTACCAACAAGGTCTTGCATGCATCAGGAACAATTAAAAAGCTCAATCATGTGCCCCTTCATTTGTAAAGCTGAACTGAACTTGTCCCTCATTGCCCATGTTGGCTGAAGGGAAGGCCGGGAACCAAAATCACATTGTGCCAGGGATAGACTAAACTTGCTCGACTTGCTCATTACTCGGGTGGAAATCCTGAAGCACAGACAACAACAAATAAAAAGTTTCACATTTTGTATTTAATTTAGTCCTTAAATAATTTTAATTGTCCATTATAAGATTGTTTATAAAAACAGGTTTGCAAATGATTAACTTGGTGCAGTGAAGTGTTTAACATAATTTAAATAAATACTACATAAATAGTAATACTACTAAACTAACTGTGACTGTAAAGAGTGAAGAGAGATAATTAATTAGCAATTAGGGGAAATGTTCGCGGTTCTGGAAAGTTGTGTAAAGAGTCGGTGCCTCCTGAGCCCCATCAGTTTGACCAGGGTCCCGGGTTGCCTCCAGTACGAGCCGGTTCGAAACTACCCCAAGAAGCCGAGATGGATCCCGATCGCCAAGAGCAAGCTGTACAAGAATATAGTGAGGGACGCCCCTCCCAAGCTGGAGTACGAGGAGTGTTCTAACATGGAGAGCAATTTTGAGCTGTACAACAGATCTCTTTGGTAAGTGTTTTGGAACCAACTGTATTAGTATAAATAAATGATGGTCATGTTAATGTGTAATTTGACGGGAAAAAATAATTAAGGCAAACATTTCCATTATCTTCTAATTTCGCAGGGCATTCGAGAGGACCATATTCCAGGAACGGGAGCTCCAACTGGCACAGGAGGCCCGACAAATCAGTGAGGAGGTGGAGGTGGAGCGGATGCTGAAACTGAACGAGGCGGAGAATAAACGGATTCGGATGATTAGGGAGGAGGCGCTGATCGAGGAGCATGAGCAGGTGAAGCAAGAGATCCTCCAAATGAAACAACAAGAGGAGGAGAAGGAGTTGAAGAAGTTGGAGGAGGCGGAGAGGCAACTCAAGAATACCATGGTAAGAGTTCCAATTCATATCTCTAGTCTTCCGTACAATATTATGGAAAATGGTTCCAATGCATCAGTTTTGCTAATGGAACTATGTACTTTAACTATTCCAGGAACGTTTGAAAGGGGCCATCCCGGTGGAACAGTTGGATGACGCTATCGCCAAGGCTATGGCAGTGGAACATGACTATAATTTTGCGGTGGCCAAAGATGGAAGATTCATGGTTGGGCGAGAGAATGCCACTGAGGTTGTGGAGGGGCCTCCTCCAGATAAGCCATTAGTTAAGACCAGTGAAGCAATAGTCAGTTAAGTGTGTATGCATTTTTATTAAATTAATGTTAAGAAACTTCACGACCCGACGTATCTGCATGATTTGTATGCCTATTGAAGGCCGAGCTCCGTAAATGTAATTAGTACATGGATAATTTATAGTTTTCTAAAAAAATAAATGCATTGAGTCATTTTCACTCTCGTGACGATTCTTGGTTCATTATCATATTATCATTCTGTTCTGGTTTAAAAGATCATTTAATTATGTATTTAATCTTTCATAATTTAAATAATTAGGGTAAATATTTTTCATTCATAATAGATTTATTATCATTTTGTAATTTCTCTTAACTTCTACATGTCTACATGGATTACAGTTTCAAGCTAATTTTATCTTCCATTATGTATATATAATTTTTCATATAAATCACGTTTCAATTCAATCGCTCCTTACACATGAGTTAAGTTTTAGTTTAAAAGTATATTATGTCAAGTTTCGGGAATATTGCTATCGGCTAATAATGATTAATAACTTTAATTACAATATGCATTACATTAGTTAAATTAGTTATTTGGTATATCTGAAATCTGAAAGTCATTTACCCAAAAATATTGCCATGCATTAATTTTATCACCACAGTAAGGGAAATCAAGTGTATACTCTAGAGGGGAGCCATTCCAATTCCATGCATTGGTCACAATTAAAACTTAGTAACATGTTTCATTTACCAGACTGTAAAGTTATATTCTACATTAGTGCATAATTACTTAGTAATTAACTTACGATTAGTACTTAACTTACACTGACAATGACAATATTTTAAAACATATCTTAAGTAAAATTAGTGTAAAAACGGGAGTTAATTTTTAGTGGGGTTGGGTGACGGGGGTTGATGTCGATTTCTGGCAGGACTAGGTGTCATTGAAGCTCTGTGTGAGTTGCTATTGCTGGGCTCAGGAGATGACTGGGTGGACGTCTCAGTCACTTCCAATTCAGGACTCGTGGGGTTGAAATCTGTTCCCGTCCCCGCATCAATTGACCTATGCCTCTTCCCCCCTCGAGCGGGGGAGGATGATGATTCATAAAGGGAACGTTCCCCCAGCGCTTTCACTGTGACGGTCAGCTCCTTCATTTCCTCAAGGATTGTCGTGTGATTCTTCCTCACTTCCTCAATCTGGCTTTTGATAAAAAGCACCTCTCGACTCAAGTGCAGGTTGACCCTTTCATGAACGACACGGAACTCATGGAAGAAGTGGTCGCTGCGTTTCTCTAGGTCTGTCGCATGCCTTTAAAAATCGATATAAAGGATTCATAATAATTGGTATGTATTAGTATTTAACAATTACTTTTATAAGGAAGAGGAACCCTCATGTTCACTAAATTAGCATTGAATAGCACTAAATCAGCAAATTAGCAATTAAAATTGGCACTTACAAATCCATCTTTGCCTTCAATTTTTGCATAAGGTCATCAGCCATCTCATTTGTGGCTCGGGTGCTAATCCCTTTCTTCGAATCCGCCGGTTCCTCCAAGTGAATCTGCTGGGATATGGCATTGGCATTGGCCGAGTCTAGTTTCTTTGCATGCAACGTGACCACGATTTCCAATGCATCCTTTCCCAACTTCCCGTGGTCCTTCAAGTTGGGAAAGATGACCCCTTTCCTTTGATGAAGGGCTCGGTGATCCTTCATAGCAAACTGGGGGTAGAGTAAGCCTCGATGTTGCAGTGCATCTTCAAGTTGACTCGCCACCTTAACATGAATAAATTCCCAAATTGGTCAATCAAAATTACCATTCATACCTAAACTAAACTCCCTCCATCAATGTCATCTTCATCATTCTTTAATTGAGCCGGTGGGAGAATTAGCTCAAGGACTAGTCTGCTCTTCCCTTATCGCCTCTCCTTCATTTCTAATGTACCTATCTATAATGTCTTGAATTCAAATGTGGTCATACCTTGACTTGCTGAACGAGTTGCATGTATTCCCCTTCCCTTTGCATGCTGGCAATGTCGCAAACGGCTAGTGCCACTAGGAGACTCATTAAGATGACAGATATAAAAATTATAAAAAGGGCAAACATTAAGTGACTAGTGAATGGCACAATGTAAGTGTTATCCCGGTTGTCTATGAACGTCCGTGCCAGCTCAATTTCTCCGATCATCATGGCAAAAGTCTAAGAAACCGAAAGGGGAGTAAATATTATCGACCGTATTCGTTTTAATGGGCGCCATTATAAAAGCATCGATATATTGGGCCGTCCCCTCCTTTAATTTTTATTATTAACCTTCATACACATAGGCTATAAATTAGAAATGGTGCTGCTTACGATTAGTTGTATTGCGTGCAATCATCATGATATGGTGACTCATATGAACTATGACATATTGAAGCAGTTTACTCACCTTCAGGAAAGTAAAGCCAACGCTGTCAAATTCCTTCTGTGAGCGGAAGAGGAAGTGGAGAGTGAGACTGAAGGCGAACAAAAGGCCCAGGTAGGTAAACATACACTTGAGGATGTTCACAGCGACCGCTGCAAACATTCGGATGTATACTCCGAAGACTGGAATCTTGCCGTATAGCGTCACCTGAATAGTATATTGAATGGGACATGTATAAATATTTTCAGTATTGTCAATCAAAGCATTTTTAATGTTCCGCATGTACCAGACTGTCAAACTTAATTCATAATTTTCTGTCACACTGCCGGATATTTCATTTTCCATCATATAATTTCGAAGTGTGTAATTTAATTACTAATTACAGCTTCGTAATTGCGTACGCAATTACGAAGCATGGCATTTTTGTAATGTTAAATAGGGCAGTGATTGTTTGCTACCCCGAGAATCATAGGCGGATAAATCATATACGTGACAGTTGAACTATTAAAATCGTATTAGTGGTCATGTCCACAGTTTCGGATTTCAATATTGATCATCTTTGCTTATGGACATGTCTTTCTAAATGTAGCAAGAAAGCGGAGAAAATAACAAGCATTATGACGCACCTTGCGTGGCACAAATGTGGTCATTTAACATTTTTATTGTACCTTTAGTAGCCATTAAGAATTCTAGCATATCTCACGGCTTGTAATTGGCCTTTAGTTAAGCACTAAACTCCCTTTATTGCCATTAAGGTTCATAGTGGGGTATTTTGAGAAAATATCAAGGAAGAATTTGTAGTCCTAATATTGGACATTTCTCTATATTACATTCTTACCTATACCTTGAATGTCCGTCAAACAAGTCCATGTAGAAAGGGAAATGTGCTATTAAATGATTCATAGACAGATCCCATACCCTTTCGTAAAATCATTCCTTGTGCATTAATTAATGCGAGCATGCATCAATGCGACAAGGTAAAGAAAAAGTTCATACGTCGCACTTTACGATTCAAATCAATATATCAGGCCTAGTCGAATATCTTTTGTCGTCATTAATCGTCATCTTAAATCCGAATAATGCTTGTGTATATTATTGTCGCAATCAGCCATGCCTTACCTGAATCGTCCAGCCCACGATCAGGCAAACAGCGGCAAAGTGGTCCCTGGCGTTGACAAAGCTCTGGACGCCACACTCCGCCAAGGACAGCATTGCAACGGAGAAGACCAAGACAAGCTCCAAAATATTTTCCACCTGGAGGGGAAAACAGTTTCACTTCTTTACCCTAAATCGGATTATAAAGTATGACTATACTGATGCAAATTAGGTAAATGCAAAATCCTGCATACCTGGACAACATAATGCAAGGGGGACTGAATCAATTGAACCATTTCTCTTATCCCCAGGCAAGCAGTGAGAACCCAAAGTATGACCCAAACCACGATATTTCTTGTACTATCCATACAATAGCTTGACCTATGACTGTGTGCCAAGCCAGGCTCCGTCCGGGATGCATTATTTCCATGCAGAGCAGAATTCGCTTCCGTGGAGTTGTCTTCGGGAAGTTTTTCGCTGTCGGACTCATATTCCATAAAAATGACGGCGGTGAGGAAGGCAAGGAACACAGCGAAGAGGAGCATGTCCAGATACAGGTACCACTTAACCTTCTTCCACTTCAGCCTGAGAAGACTTTCGCAAACTGGATGACTCAAGATACTACTATCCTTACATCTAGTCAGACCATGGAGCACTCCCATTTCGGCGAGAACGGACTCCGTCTCGTCCCGGTGCTGCATGGTGAGCAACTTTTCATCAGGTATGTCTTTGGGGTAGAATGTAAGGCAGGTGTAGTCAAACTGGATGTAGAAGTTCTTGGATTCCGCATCACAAGTCTCGACATTGGAGGACACACATTTGTCTAGGAAGGGACGGATCTGGGCAGGGAATCTCCTTCCCATCGTGAGAAGACTAACTCCGTCAATTAGGTCAGCACCAAGCTCATGGAGGATTGTGACGGCTTCCGGGGATCCAGTCTGGAAATCATTCAGCCCATCATCCATATATTTATCCATTCGTCTAGATAACATCTAATTGGAAGTAGGTGCTAAAATTACCTGGACTGCATAATACAGCGCATTTTTGCCATCATTATCTGTTGCGTTCACGTCCACCCCGGCTGCCACCAGTCGGCGGAACGTGGCTCCCATTTTCTTGTAGTCGGAGACCATCCCTTCCGACGTTTCCGCAGCGTGCTACGAATATGCCAGAAAAATAAGCATGCAGAAGGCTTATCATCCAACTAATCACATAGGTTCTTAAGTTAAGGTAACATTCCTTGTACATATTTACCATAAGGCAAGTTTTCCCCAACACGTCCCTGGCATGAACATCCGCATTGAATTCCAAGAGTACCTGAGAAAATGCCAAAGTTACATCCATTCATTTGCATTCATTAAGCCATTCTTACTTTAAAAAAAGTTAAATCCAAAGCATTTGAAAACTCAAAGTTGTCCTAACTTTCTTTTGTCCCCGATTATTGATTCTGTTCGTAAATGATTAAGAGCTTTAATTTTCTCACAAGCAAACTCTCCACCCAAATTGATGATATGAAGACTTGTCAAAATATTACGAGCAAAATATTCATTTGCTTCGATGGAAAACAACAAGACATTTCCCAGTAAGTAATGGAATGAATCATGTATCTAAATGGCATGACTCAAGCTAGTAGTGTCAACTATCATTACCGACTTTGTGAGTTTTGTTTACTTGAAACTATTTACTATTTTATGATGGCCCAACTCAACTACCCCTGACACACTGACAATTTCGTAGTCCATCAATATCATCATCACCCTACATGCAAAGTTTATAAGATTTTTGACTGGATTACATACATATAGGCCTTTTTCATCAATTGTGGTCTTTTGCCGAAATAAGTAAGCCCATTATTATGGCTTGTTGAAAAACCAGGTTATAAACATTTAAATTGGTTATGAGCGGTAGTAGTGAAAAAGCACGTTGGTTATGTTGCGGTATGTCGGTCTCTCCATAAAAAATAGCTTAAATTGGCTTAAACGTAATATTTTGGTTTTATTCCTCCTGCCAAGCGTCTGTTTTGCATTCCATGAGGGAAGCTAATTTAGAGCTATCCTGCTTTCACTATTGCCGAAATACCTATTCATCTACATATTATCTATATGTATAAATGTTTGCAGGCTTTCTTTTGGCACTGACACATTTTCCCCTAAACTGTGCCCCAGCTCAGCGTTCCCCACAAAGGGAGAGAGAAAAAAATCAATTTCCCTGACTCATGCAGTCATGAATTATTCGTTGATTGAACTGTCAATAGGGAGAAGGAGAGCCAGTATTATGTATGCCAGAAGGAAAGTGATGGGGATATGATGGCGTGCATGCCATCCCAAAGGAATTTTCTCCACCTTTGGCTCGCCCAAGCGATTCTCCGTATTGAGCCCTTTCATTTGGAGGGGAATTGAATAGGAGGATAAATTCCGCTCCTCCATATTGCTGAACCAAATCGTTTTATACATTTAAAAAATGTAAAGTGTAAATTTGGTTTTATGATGTATGTAGATACTGTACGAGTGTAGATACATAGGAGCTAAAACTAATGTTGGGAGAAGAAGCTTTGACGTTATCCTTAGTTCGTGGTAAAACAGCTTATGTTAAGTTAAGCCCATGCCAATTTTAAATAAAATTAGGATTATGTATTAGATAATTTATCAATTACGTAAGTCAAAAATGTCATAAATATTTGCAGTTGGTTGTACAAATGTGGACTAGTCCGTTTTCCAATATATTTTTTCGACATTCTTGTTAATAGGATTATGTAGGCCAAATTTTAAAAATTTAGTTTGACTTAGCTTGTGTCTTATTTACTGTCGATGTGGACAAGTCTATAGATTTATGACACTTTACATGTAACTTTTACTAACATGCAGGTTTATGTTATAATGTCTCCTATTTTTGTTTTTGTAAAGGATATAAGATGACATGCTACAATTAAATATAAATGGTGCTGGATCGCTGGATGGAAGTGGCGTGTATTCGTATACTGGCTTGGCTTCTGTTTTAACCATGTTCCAAAAATGGGGTCAGCTTGACATGATATTAATTATGGCTTCCGCGTGCCTTCCGAAGGAGGGGTGCGAACGGAGAAAGAAAATATGATATAACAACACTCTAAGAATTATGTACGTAGGGTTGACTGTAAGAAAAAGGAGCAGGTACTTAATCCAGCCACTTACTACGATGATAAGCATGTAGTATTACAAACATTACAAACACTTCCTGTTTTCTATTACCCTTGCTGGAGTACTCATATAAAATGCTAATAGAATGGGCGTATATCTATTTAACGTTGCATAATAAATCATGTAATTGAAATATGGAGGGAGCTAACTCAAACAACTTACCTCGATACTCCAAGTATCGTCCACTCTTGCTGCCATGTGGAGTGGGGTCATCTTTTGCCGGTCCCTTTGATTGACATCACACCCGACGGCTGCTAAAATCCTGCAGCATTCTCCTTGACCTTTGCGGAAAAAATAAATTGCGTTACGAAATACGAACTGAGAATTAGTTATTACGATATGCGGATGATGATGATAAGAAATCCTGTACGAAATTGAATATTGATTATTTCATTTCTATTGGATTGGAATTCGAAAGGTTCCATGCATGCATAATCCAAATCCAATCTAGCAGTTTAGGTTTAGGGCATTGGGTTACCTATTTGCTGTCAGTCTCATTGTCAGAGCTATATTTGTCACATATTTAGATACATATTTGTGCAAACCTGCGTAAAAAATGCTTGGTATTTGTGCAGTTTGCACTTCCAGTTCCACATTTCAAACTGGAAGAAAATACATAGTTTCTCGGTCGTATAACTTTTATGAGTTTTATGTAATGCCAATAGATATACCTACTTCAGTCCCTGATTTTGACGAAATTAGCATGAATATGCATGGCGGGATATATTAGCAGAATTATGCTATATTAGCTCAATGTCGAGTAGAATTTGCCAACATTTCTATGTCAAGTCATTTAATTCAAAATTATGGTGAAATCAGATCACGAATTAGACATGCCTTATATATGGATTACTTACTTGCACCAGCCGCATAATGAAGACATCCAGCTCCAAACCTGTTCCTGGAACGGATGTCAGCTTTGTACTCTAATAGAAGTTTAAGGGTTTCTGGAGAAGTAGCTGCCGCATAGAGCAAAGGGGTTCTCTCCAGGGCTGTGTCGGGTTGGTCCTTCTGGGCCCCGTGGTCCAGCAGGAGTTTACACTACACAATGTCAGAATCAAGATGTATCTCAAATCACTGTTGAAAAGTTACCTGTGGTTATGCCTAATAGCTGGCAATCGACAGTATGCAGGGGCTGTAATTTCATATAAGTTTATGACATGACATATTATTATGACGGATGTTAGTAAAATACCATATTAGTAAATCCGTAGAAGGCAGCGATATGCAAAGGAAAGCGACCCTTGTCATCACAAACAGCGTTTGCATCCACGCCCGCTTTCAGAATCCTCCGGGCTTTCTCCAATTTGTTTGATTCCACTGCGGTGATCAATTCCGAACGAAGGGCTGTGGTGTCTTGGACACTCCCTAGCATAAAAACACATTTTATAACTTCATAAACATTGGCAACGAACCAAAAAATAACACCATTATCAGTAGAGATTCATTTTTCACATTGCCCCATTTCACCGATTTTTGTTTAGAATCACCTGGAATCGTGACTTCAGATCTGGAACCCACGGCCCTGGAAGGTCCCGGCTGCACAGCATTCCCATTCAATTGAACCTTGTTTCTTTCCATCTTGCTTGGACTTGATTTCACAGTTCCGACCTCGTACACACTGGCGAGGCTTGATGGATCCGAAATGTTCAACACATTTACTAGAGGATTTTTCCTCCCTGTGGAACTTGAACTATCATAAGCACACTGTGGTTCACTAGTTGTAACTTCACTCTTAATGTTTCCGGTTCCTCCGTTATTATAATTATACTTAACTTTATTATCACTAACTAATTTTTCTTGTACGGGTTCCCTCTTGATAAAAAGTTCATCATTGGCTATGGGATTGGCATCCCCTTTGTTCGGGGAATGATTAGAAAAGTTTCTTTGGATTGGTGTAGTACCGCAACCGGAAGTTCCGGCAGAACTAGTCCCGGCAAAGTCTTCAAACGTCTCTAGGTCAAGTTTTGCCAGCTCCTCATCAATATCAATGGACAAGCTTTGCTGGAGAACTACGCGAGGTTCCTCAACAGTTTTATTATTACTTTCACTGTCATTACAATTGGGGGAAGATGAGGAACTACCAAAATTAGTTTTAAGGTGTCCAAGAAACTCCCTTGCACTTGAAAGACCCCCTTCCCTACCATTACTTTCTAAACTTTGAGTCCTTGACAAGGTGGGTTCTCTAGTAACATGCTGCAGCGATGGCTGGGACAAGGAATCGGGTTGATGCGGAAGCTGCTGAGGATGCTGATCCCCCCGACTTTCTCCATCCTTGATCCTCTGGTTCTTCATTGCGGAAGGCATTATGGTTGATTACCACTAAGAATCTTGTCACGACAAAGAGGACAGAAACATTGAGTAGGATTTCATCGCCATGATTCCTCACAAGCCCCACTGGATCAACTGGCTCATTCTCCCCAGCCGTATACTTAATTTTAGTGGATTCCCACAAGTGTGCTTTAGCTTTCTCCATTTTGCCCGTCCTTGTTTTATTTTCCTTGGCTTCCAGCATTATTATTAAAGGCCCTTCTGGTAAAGGTATAAAAATTCCCGCACGCAGCCCAATTTCCTTCACGTCCAAGTCATCCGGGCAGCTGCTATATGGCATTATTCCCATCATCGTGTTTGGATTTGGTTCGGGAAAATGCATATTTTAGTACTATATTATTTGGGAATTCCTCCGGACGACAGTTTTGGAACTTTCACCCCATCCACAGTTCCCTTCCTCTCTCCGATTCACAAATACATAACCCAGTTTTACATATATTGTGTAAGCCAAGCACAAACGAAGAATGTATATTCCTTTCCCCCTAGACAGACAACACGGAACAGAAATAAAACACCTTAAAAACCCACACCTGCCCTTTATAATAAAAAGGTATCATCATTCATTAATGTTGTCGTTTTTTTCTGCATGCAACCACCCTTTCCTCTTTGATACATATACTTAAATAATGTCACATAATAAGATTCATTCCTTTTCCCCCAAGATAGCTCATCGTCAGTTTTATTTTTGTATTGGATTGGAGTTTGGAGTAGAGTGCACTTCAGCCAGAAGCTAATATAATGTCAATCGAAGAGGGAAACTTAACTTGAGTGATATCAATGTGTCCACTTGATCTAATATGTGGAGTGGAGAAAGTACATACAAAGTACAATGGCTCTTGTTGTTGTTGACGAAGCACATTATTGAACGCTGTTTGCGGACTACAGATTATATTAGCCTTTCGGCCTGTTTTTTCTTTCTTTCCCGTCTTTATGCAAAGAAGGGAGAGAAAAAAGGGAGGGAGGGTAACGTATCATGAGAGCATTATTATTTTACAAAAGTCTACATTATATATCCACTTAAACAATCCATGTTTATGCTCAAACAAAGTTGTACTTTTGACAAAAGGGAGAAAACGGGATAGAGAAAAGGTTTGAGCTAATCATGTTCCGGATTCTTCTTTGGAGTAGGTATTTTCTAAACAGCTTTGAAAGGAATAAAGCTAGATATATTTTACAAGGTAACGTAATACTCGTATTATAACATGACACAATCACCAAAAAGTTTTTGCACGGAAGATAGTTTTTATTTTGTCACAATCACAATTGAGAGAGTGTATGGAAAGTTAGTCTATAATTGATTTTCGATAAAGGGAGCAGCAGGGAAAATGGTGGCCTTTTAAATGCCAAACGTTTTCACATTATTCTCATGTCACGTTACGAAAGTGCACAAAGAAGTGCGCTGTTTTCGGGGTGAAAGGATCTTCTTTAATGAGAAGGGGATAAAAATACCTGCATTGCATAGTCTTTACCTGGCATATAGTCTGTAGGGAAAAAATATATTTCTTTTTACTTACGAAACTTACGATGATATGATATCATTCTCAAGTTATTTACCTTTCCCTTAATATGTACATGTTTGGTTTATAATTGATGAATAAGTTATGTTCAACTGATATAGCTTATAGCTGGGTGAGTCAAAGCTTGATAGAGTTGATTCCAGATATGGAATGGACTATTCGACTGTTAATTAAAACTAATAGAGTGGGGAAGCATATTATATAGCAAATGAAAATAGTTGAGAGGAAGTAGAACAATCAAGCCCATGGAGGAGGCGTGTTGCGTGGACAAAACGCAATTATAGCTATAAGAGATATGGATGCCTGATGATAACCAGAAAAAAACTAATTTCCTCGCCTTCTTATGGCATGACAGAGGGGTTATGGGGCTGTAAAATGTTTCGAGTTTGTATATTAATGCTCATAAAAATATTGCTTTATCGTTATAGTCATAGTACTTACTTAATACTAATAAAAACTAGCACAGACACTAATGAATAACTTAATCACAGAGGAACTTAAAGGTTAATATCACTTCCAGAATGTTAATAAGAAGAAAATGAAATTGCCGTATACGTAATTAAAGTTAAACGTTTTTAAGTTTGTATTTTTGCGCTTCTCCAAAACGGAAGGAAGTCAAACCAGTAAAATTGGCTGTTTATATCTTACAAGACCCACGCCTCGCATGCCGTGACGGTGAAAGTGGACAAACTGCTTTTAAAAAATGCCGTCATGCCTTCCTGAAGCATTTCCAGAGACTAGAGAGACTGACACTGACTAAACTAAAACTATTAGGGGCAGAGGGAATGCTGTTGGGATAAAATGTGGGGATTCGCAGTAGAATTGAGCATACACATAAATTGGCCAGCTAACCATGATGATTCCGTTCCAACTGCCCCTCTCATCCAAATAAATTGCCAATTTCAAAAGCATTCAAGTCCATATAAGTTAGTCATATCGTGCCTGTTCCTTCACCTTTCTCTTTTAAATAGGTGGAAAGTTGTCTTTTTGTTAAAAATGTTTGCATGTAGCTAAATGCCTATGCCCATGTTTGTATGGCGATATGACAGCCATCAAGGGAATAAATGAATATAAACTGGCTTCATTCCTGATGGAGGATCTATGCATGTTTGTATTTTAATTCTTAAATAGATAAATGTCGATAAATGATAGAAAGTACATGGGCTGGATGTTCCAGTCCAGGTAGAGCCATCCTTCCAATAATAAAAGTTATATTGCCCATATCAAATGTCATGCTTTCCCCTCGCTACAATCAACATTGACAGGGATGAACTGTGCTTTCCCCTTCAGAATCATTTCTCTCAGTCTGCCTATTAAGTAGCCCTGACTGATGCTTTCTACATTTTCATTTTTGGACTTTTACTTGGCATGGGTCAGACCCAGCATATTAATAGGTATAGCTACAATTTGATAGGAAAAACCGTTTCCGTTCCCCGCAAATATTCCACCGAATAAACATTAAATAGACATTATAATCGACGTTTAGTTCCCAGGTTGACTGACTGATTTATAGAAATAGAAAACAATGTCCTGCTTCTTTTCTTCAAACGTCAAGCAAAAGTCCATGCGTTCGTTACCTTTCCTATGAATTCATGACCCTTTGGAGGAACTGAAATGGGGACGTTTTCTTGATGAGGCGGTGTAAGTAAGTAATATTTCTTCTATTAAATATAATTTGTCCGACTTTCACATGTTGTATTGGAATAATATGATATGGGTGAAAGTACTTTACTATTCTATTTAGTTCCCATTTCCCCTTATGTAAGCATCATTAAGGAGTTAATTACCTGTTTGGCCTAATTAAATACTATGTGGGGTAAGATGAGACTGGATAATAAAATTTGATAAAAGTCATTCTAATCTAAAATGAGCGACTCGACGACATCAACATTTAAACAAAAAACAGTTTATTTTAATGACAATATTTAACTACGGCCAATTTAAAATCATTAATTGAGTTGTGGATGAAGATGATTCATTTATGAAGATACGATTCCGTTCTATACTCCAGCAAGTCCAGGTAGCCGCAACCAAAAATGCAGACAAACATGAACGATGAACAAAGCCAAGCAACGCAAAAACGCTTGCTTTTTTTTAGCTTGGGCTTTATAGGCATGAATTATGATGGGGGAAATGAAAAAGAAAGATGAAAGGATATACATCCCAACCTTAGCATTGAGCACTGGGATCCGTGGGATCCCTCACATTTGAGTTCCCATTCCCTTATCCGTCAATTAGCCAACTACTCACTGGAAGGAAGGAGAAGAGTGACAAAGTAAATGGTGATTGTGCAGTGAGCGTAACTAAATCCCAAACTATGATTTTCTCCGTATCTCCTCTGATTTCCCTTTAGAGCAACACCATTAGCCATTTAATCAAACTAACTGAATTGAAGTTTACACTTCAGCATAAAATTCTTTCTGGGGAAATTAGCGATGGGGATGGCAGTCAACGCTAACAACAACAATTAAGTTGGCGATTTTTGAAACGCGATGATTGAGATTGGAGCTCTGTTGTGAAAGATGAACGTGTATTTAACCACTTCCGGCCTCCTCCCCCAGTCCTCCTCCTCGGTAGTCTCCACCGTGACCCTCACCTCCGTCAATCCAGTCAAGGTTCATCATCCAGCCCCCGGCCAGACGCTATGCCAGCCTCAGCACCAGTACCAGGCCCCGGTGACGACCAAAGTGGTGTCCTCTTCCAGCCTCGGGGGGATTATGGGGGTGGGCCCCTCCCCCAATGTCATCATCGGCGGGGGCAAACGCTCCCGGGTGAATAGTAAAGAGAAGGAGTCCAAGAAGCAGTTGATTAGTGCGGACATTGGGAGTGCGTTGTCGGGGGGATTGTCTAAAAAGGACATTTCCTTGGATTCGGGTAGGTTTAACTGTAATCTTTAATACCAAGGTTATATCTATCATCATCTATGGTTAAGGTTAACTTATTATTTTGATATTTAATTTTTTTCTTTGGTCTAAACTTTAGATCTGAGGAACATGATGCATGCCTTTGGGGATAGTCAAAGTCCGCTGGAGGAGTCAATCCATATGATGGAGTCGATTTTGAAGCAGGAGCTCCAAGGATTTGTCTACGTGTGCGACTCCATCGCCGCCATAAGTGGCTCCAAATTATTGGGACTGCAGGAGCCCATCTTTGCCATTCGAAATGAGAGATCCAGGCTGATCAGGTTGCTGAAGTATTTTGGTAAGTTGAGCTGATACGCAAATTTAGCTTAAATAGTTCGTTTGCTTACTTAATTTAATTAAATTAATTTTGTCTCTTGTGTAGCCATCAAGGATCAACAGCAGAAACGAATGCTCATGCTTAATCATAATCAGGGAGCCCTCAATCCTGGGAAGCCATACCTTGAAGAAATTCGCATTATTCTGGACAGGCTGGACGAGTCCGGGGAGTTTACCAGACTGCTGGATTCGGATTTTATCCTGGAGCCTACAAAAACTGAGAAGGCCCTTCGGGCAGACAAAATTAGCCAGAGGATAATCTATCCCAATTATTACTCCTACTCCAAGGCTAGATCGATTTCCTTCGCCAGGAAAATTGGGAACTTGCAAGAGTGGGTTACCATGAATACCCGCTCAGAATGTAAGATGGGTGCCAACTTCATTGACGTCCTATCCTTTCTGGCGTATGAGATTGTGTCACAAATGATAGACATCGCTTTTATCGTCAGGAGAGAACATATCCCAACAACTAATCCCATACATCGACTTTCGGACACGAGGGCGACAAATCCTGAAACTTGTATGTCGTCACCTGCATTTCAGGTAAGGCTTTACATAAATATAAATCAGAAGATGAAATAACTAATTATACTATGATTATGAGAATCTATTGATTTTTGTAATGAACTTTTTGTTATATTTTCTAATGCAGAAACGGAAGGATGACCAATGCAACAACAGTGTATCCGAGATCTTAGTCCAGGCCAGTGAACTCGAGGCGAAGCGTCTTAAAAAGGTAAATGACTTTCAGTAGTTTCATGGAAAATGCAAGTATGCTCTATGCTCAAGTTGAGCGAAAAATATGTTATGTTCATTGATATATTTTTTTAATATTTTAATCTCAGGTTTCCTCCAATAGTAAGGAAGTCTTACTTTCAAAGAATATCCTTGCTTTAACCGCTAGTGAAATAGCAGAGGCATACACTCGATTCCAAAGGTGCATCCCTCCACCACTCTCCTACAAAGTCCGGGCCGAAAAGGTACGACGACTCAATCCTCAGTATTAGCACGTCAGTATTTGGTGGACTAAACATGCAAGATTCTTTCAAATATTCTGCTCCAGTGCGATTTAATAGAAAATGTAAACTAATGCAAAGTCCTATGCGTTAGTGCACACACACAGCTAATGAGAACAGTTCATTAGATCTGTTTTGGGCTCTCCCTTACGATCTACTAATTACTGTTGTGCTCTAGCCCTACCCTGCTTGGGAAGAACTTCCGTTCCGAGTACTACTGATGAATGTCCATTACAACCGAGCAGTTTAAAGATACATTTAAATATAGTATATATATGTAGCGTATCTGTGCTGAGGGAGATTTTGCAAGATCCTACATTGTTGTAATTTACCTGAAAGCTCTCGAATCTCAAAGTAATCGTAAGAAACGATTTATACTGATCATGTATTTTTACCAAGTCAAACAAAAACTTCTTCCAGACACCTTCCTAGTTGGACGGTACAACGTTCAGAACGTTCATGCGTTCTTAAGTTAACCTGTGACCTATCCAAATATGTATGTAGTTAGGTTTCAATAGTGGTGATCTCGTTCCAATTGTACAGTCAGACATTTCTTCATGCAACCCTTATAAGTATTTATGCGTACCGGTTAATTTCTAGCTACCCTCAGTTCAAGTTACAATCATTTATGTTGTTGTTTTGTATTTACTAACAAGAAGACTTTTAACAAATTATGCAATATAAGTAGTATTACTAATGTCACAAAATGTACTCCTTTACCAATGTTTCAGTTAATCATGTATTCAAGGATAACATTACTGTAGAACAATTTATAGTATATAATTTCTAAGGTTAACTTTCAGAGAGATTT
The DNA here is from genome assembly GCA_034700485.1 of Pseudosinella alba. Classification (NCBI taxonomy): domain Eukaryota; kingdom Metazoa; phylum Arthropoda; class Collembola; order Entomobryomorpha; family Entomobryidae; genus Pseudosinella; species Pseudosinella alba. The sequence continues at coordinate 15,502 of JAQIXQ010000194.1, read as the reverse complement.
TTTAACTGCCAGTCGATCTAACTCTTCATTTTTTTCGATTGAGTTTTATTTTATGGCATAGCCGATTTGTATTAACATTGTTAGCTTTAAAATTCGAGTGATTCTTTAATTTCAGTTTATCATGTCAAGTTGAGAGATTTTATCCATTTGAGCGTGATTGTAAACCCACGGTTGTATGATATTTTATACCGCTTAATATTAATAATATTAACCTTTTATACCTGAGCGCTCTTACAAAATGAGGGGGGGGGCGTACTTGCATAGGCTTGTCCGATCAACAATACATATATTGATAACGATGCATAGAATATAGGTAGAATATGAGAAATAAATACTCATCCCATCCATCGTACCTAATACCTTGAAGTAGGAATCTTCCTTGTTAAATTTTTACATGAATTGCGTAATATATTTGAAATGGAGTATGTACACATTGATAAAAAAATTAAATAAATTGTGTCTATTGGTATAGTAATTCAGTGAACTGTGAGATGGCTACAATGTCGTTCCAATATTTCCTTTCACCTTCTTCCTGGCATGGCAGTTTTCTTTGGAACTTTAAAATGTCACTCAATTATCAGGCATGATGATCCCCAATGGATGTAATGCGTCATTCTTACCAGTGTGTACCTTATCCCGTGACGCTTGGATAATTATATAGGTTGTTTATATTATTAGTAAAAAAGAAGTTTAGGAATAACTAGATGCTTTCATTCCATCCAATCGATTGACTATTATCATCTTTCTATCTTCCCTCGCAGCGTAGTCATAGTTTACGGCAGACAGTCTATAAAATAATTGCCGTTAAGTCTGCATTCATGAAATATTTCATCAGCAAGTACTGGAAATGGAACTTCTGAATGAAGCCTTTCACAAAATGGCCATTCATCTAATCCGACTCCCTCTATTCCAGTATACAACAGCCCAAAGTAAGTGAGGAATGATCTTTAACATCATCTTTAGAGACAGTGTCTCCTCGTGCAAATAATAAACTGGAGCTGGCAAATGTATTCATGAGTGAGCCAATTATTTTCTCACAGGTTTTGTTTTGTTTTGCTTTGAAAGTCGGCATAAAATGGCGCAACATCAACACGATCGTATCATCATCATCTATAGCAATTGCGCAAATTCCTTTTAATAACCTTACCCAACAACACGAGAGATTCACATGGCTGAAAGGAAAAAGTGAAATGATCAGGCAGAATAATATAACTTTTTGATTCTGAAGCGTATCTTCCCTACATTTGTAAGCATATTCATCCCAACTCCCAAGCTCATTTTGAAAGATTCTTTGTTGTTTTGTAATCGTTGTTCCGGAAAGGTTATAAATATGATTGATATGTCGGTGAATACCGATCATAATTATCAATTATGGTGCTTACGTGATGTTTTGCTTTAATAGATGAATTGAAATGAGGAGAAGAACGTCATTCGACCGAAATTGTGTATTGGACCTTTGTGCTAAATTGGATGGCCATGTGTTCCTAAAAATATCCGAAATGATAGACCTTTTGCAACACACCTTGTTTTCCTTCTTCCTATATCTCCTGTCGTGCGACATTGTACGCAATTTTTTATGCACCATCCCATTCCAACGAATAACTAAAGCTCACACGCGGATAGGTTCCTTCTCATTGTCAGTGATGATGGAGAAAGTGGCTTTGGGGCAAGCTGAGAATGTTCATGTTTCATAAATGTATCTAGCTAATTAGGTATGCTTAAAATAGCTGTAATTGGTCCACTACCTTCTTTACAACAAATGATGTTTTAAAAGGTAACTTTCCAAAGCAAAAATGTATGTTAAAAAGGAACATGGGCACTTATGTTAAGGCTCAAAATGGTTCAAATGCCCTTCAACAATTAATTACCTATCGTTCTCAGATGTATGCGTAAAGCATGTTTGCTCTATATTTTTAAGCTCCTGCTGTTAATTACGTACCTATGGCTATGGCACATTACATGACCTAGGATTTTCCCAGTAGAGTAAGAATTTGCACAGGACAAGAGTTGAATCCTGCTAATTAGCTTTGTTGCTTAGATATAGGTTATAACATGGGGATGGAACATGTTTAAAATCTGGCTTACAAGAATTTTTATTACGGGATTTAATTTTTACTCATATCCAGTCAGCATCTCAGCATTTCATATGTATAATATTAAGGTGGCAAGGGAAAAGGTATTCATGATGATGACATAAGTACAAATGCAAGCCACCCTATTTTGCCTCTGAGTCACTACTGAATATTACTAAACGTAAATGTGAGGATCAGGAAGGTGGTGGCATTCGGTGAAAATTACATTACGGGACCAGGCAGAAGACAGAGGCAACAGTTCCAAGTAACTGGGAGAGAAAATCTGCCCCTGCCCACACACAACAAGAAGCGGATGGAACATTTCGCCTACGACAGGACAAGAGAGCCTTGCCATGCCACCACTCCAGTCTCAATCCCAATAAATTCAAGCCATCAGCACTTGTTTGCTCCTCATTCACGGTAACAACACCAAGGTGGTCTTATCATTCACCCCGACGGGAAGCTTTCTCTCTCGACTGTCGACGCAAAAAAAAATATATTTCACATCCTTCCTTACTTGATACAACTCCAGCTCGTGAGAAATCTTCTGAGAGTAAGAAGGATAATTACAGACGCGAAAAATTCAGAAGCAAGACCCAATTTTTCCCGCTTTATTGAACTTTGGAAATTAGTTGGGATTACTTTCTCCAATAGTTTAACTTGGCGTTCACTCCCGGGGAAAGCAGACATAACAAGTTTTGGGTTTTCAAAGTCACGTCCTCAGACTCACGCCAATATATTCACGCCAATGATACATTTTGTGAATTTTTGAATAACTTTTGAGAAACGTGAGGGAACTTTCTCTGAAACTCCTGTCGGAAGCATTGTGTCGTCGTTGGAAACGCATAAATCTGGTAAAAGAACAGTTACTAATTATATGTAATAGATCATAGCTGTAATTTAATTGTTGGGCTTTGACGAATGTCAATGCTGATTCCCACATGCATAAATATTTGTCAGTTAGTCATGGCTTTACAAACAAAGACAATTCAAAGCGAATAATGGGACGTTTCACAGTGCCCCATATTTGGAGTACATAATATTATGCCATTAAACTAAATGTTTCAAGCGAATCATAAGTAATTACAACAATGTCATGACCACCAAACTAACAATAAGAGTGATTTACCGAGCGAATTCCTAATGCTAAATAGTTTGCAGTACTAGAAGTTGTAAAAGTCCCTAAATTCATTCCCGAGCCATTCGGAATTGAAAACACTTGTTAAATATCAGTTTACCAATTTGGCAGAATCAGACAAGTAGCCATATTCCTCCAACGTTCTAGGCTTACTCATGACGGGGCAATGTGAAACTGAATGACAAAAATCAATTACGTATGCACTCTAACATCCATAAGCAGGCTTTGTAGTGGGGGCGGGGGAGGGCCTATTGACATTTCCAATGGGGAATTGATTTGCTTTTAGGAAAACTGAGCTTTGAACTTCAAGCATATTATCATTTATTACAGCCGAGCGAGTGAGAGGCTCCCAGAGAATCAGACTTTTCGACCTCCTTTCAAGATTACACACCTCCCACCTCGTCCATTTGGATTGCTGAGAAGGAGTCACAGTCACATCGAACATGACAAAGATGATGCCGGTCCGCTTTCTCAAGTTCGCTCTATACGCAATGATAGCGTTCTTTGATGAGGATCGGGTGGAAGCAAGATCGTACATTGAGACGAATGAGGTGACTTACAAAGTGGATGAAAGGGTAACTAACAACTCATATTTCAATTCATTAGTAACTAACTGTTGACCGCTTGTGTAATGCATATGCATGTATCTTCTAGCCCATAGTGTTTTGCTAATTGACAAAATTAATGGTAGTAATTAAGTATATATAACAGTCCGTAACCCAATCTCTTGGTAAGAAGGTATACCTGGTTGACAAATTCTCAGCAAGTAGGTAAGGCAAGCAGAGTCGTTCAATTAAGAACAACAGTTGGCTAGCTCATGTGGTTGTGGCTCATTAAATATGTACGTAAATGCCATTTCTATGCCTTAAGTCCTTACTTATATGTGTGCCTTAACTGGATTTTACAACATCATATATTATTGCATCAACTCAGCCCCGTCTTTCAGCAAATGAATAACAAACCATGTATGAGCATAATCAATGTAATCACCCGCCCACGCCCTGCCAGTGAAATTCATTTAAATAATTTTAACCACCACCCCTCGTCAGATAAACCCGAATTAAAATTATCTTTCCTGCTGACTGTGCACAAGCAAGCCAATGAGCCGAATCCCAGCCCCATAAACATGAAAAGGCTAACTGGACCGAAACTAATCGACAATGACTTAAAGAGTTCTTGAGAATTGAGGGTTTGGTTATACAGCATAATTCTACATCGAACAGAACTATGTATGGATATATCCCCATCCCCAGCTATTAAACTGAATTGAAAATGGGATGATGACGGTGTCAACATCGTAATAGTAATTGGCACACTACCAATATAATGGGCTAAGAAAGAGCCGCTAGGAAAGTACAGAGCCCTCCTTTGTTTGGTCCCAGTTTCCCCAGGGTAATTTCACATTCTCTTGAGAAAATCAATTCATGTGTGTTATACTGTTTTGTTTTTCTTTACAACTTTTCTCAAATGTTCATAAAGTTCATTTTAAAGGCTTGGGGGAGAGCTGCTAAGATTAGGGATTGGAACATACTTTGTAAAATATGCAGGCCTGCCAGGTCCACACATGCCTTATATCCCGGATTCTTGAGATGCCTTCACATAGTTAGCTGGCGGCATATTGCAACGTTTACCCCAAAAGAAATAAAAGACTTCAAACGAAGGGAAATGATCCCCACCATGAGAAATACTTTCCTTTTTTTTTATACTGCTCCTGTGAATATTTACATGTGAGTCTGTATCATTTTGTTCTCACCCTGGGCATGGTGGAGCTATTCAAGTAGAGCGTCATTGTTTGCGGATTTGTTTATCGACTACGGAAACTTTTTTTTCTCACTCAGCTTTTATGGGGGACAATAAAACATTATCACGTCCTTCCCCACTTCTCAGAACTCCAACATGCCAAGCGGAATTAGAAGGGGATATGGATGGAGAGAAAGTGAGTGAGAGAGAGAGAAGCTTAAACTGAGAGTTGATGAGATGAACCTCCCAAGCTATATATAAAATGGGGGAAGGAAGCGGGCTCATTTCTTTAAAGTGAAAGCTTGTGTTAGCTCAATTCTCACGCTGGATATACGTAATTATGCTACTCCGAATTCTAAACTCCAGGTTCCGACGGAAACTGTGACACTTGGAAACAATGAGCATTTGTATTTGTGGAACAGTTCTAGGAACTGGAGTCCTGTCTAGGATCCCGATCCCACTTTTCTTCCATAAATGATCCTATTAGTTAGCATAATGTATGGGTTTAGTTAATTGTTATTATTATTCCTCTTCCAGGCTATGCAGCAGCCCATTTGCCCCGCTGAGTCAATATGTGGATATCTACAGGCCAATGTTCGGGGAATCAATTATCAACGGTTGTGTACTTGTCCAGGTGGGCTCTCCTCTTGTCCCATGAGCTGGGACTCAGACGATGGTCATTCCGTAACTCAGGGATCGGATCAGTACAAGGTAAATAATTTATGATAAAAAATGGGTAGTGTTACGTGCGTAAGCATTTTTTGTTGAGCGTGGGCGGACGGACTGAACAAATATCTCCCAAATAGGTATAAATTATAGCGTTTTTTTTTACTTTTGATGATAATTATTTGTGGTATGTAACCAATTAATATGTCATGTTGTATATATTAATGATTGGCACACACTTGCTCATATTCAAATGAATGATCAAACCATATTTGATCCCATTACGCACATACAAGCATGTACCAAATTACATAAGCTGATGACAGCATCAATTAGCATCATTATTGGATCGGATTGCTCATTAAAATGGATAGCACGCTAATGGTTCCTTTTCAACGTTGGAAAGTCCTAAATTGAAAATGGGCATGTATGATGCCCATCCCATTCATACGATCGAACCAGTGGCGTCTACTGGGAAAACCGATGATTTCCCCTGGAAAGAAATGAATAGAATAACTTACGTATACGTATTCGGAGGCGTTAATGCCTGGAAAATGATCCGACCATTACTCAGGCGGGACACGAAACAAATGGAAAGTCTGGATTTCCGTTAAATCCTTTCCACCCAGTTCCCACTAATTTCCCTAAATAAATGCAAAAGTCGTCATTAGGATGAAACTAAAAACACCACACCGCATATTACGGCACGCAATTTAAAGAAGGAAATATGTAATGAAATTCGTCGAAATCTAAAAGACGACTTTGTGTGGGTTGAGAGAGTATAAAATCATGGCATCTTAAGTTCTGGAAGGATTCGAGGTTGTAATTGGGAAAACAATATTCTATCTGAAGGGCATTTTTCATTTTGGGGAGGTGAGTGGGTGGAAATTGACCCATTAGCAAAGCGCTGTTGATCGGCCAAAAGTATTCCAAATAACTACAAAAAAACCGTAATGATTTATTCAATTCAATATCCCATTTTGATTAATATGAATTTATTTTTAATTTGGCTATTTACAAGATCATCAAGTAGGTTTACCCATGGTTTCGGTGTGCTTATCACTTATGTAATAATTCCACGGATAACATAATCTTGACATTTGTTGTGCAATTCATTATTCAAAACTCCAATAAGTTTTAGCAAATATGGACATGTTTACTTATTAGTATGGAAAAATATACACTTAAGAAATATATTGCCCCGTGTTTCAACTTTGTCTTACATTGATCAAGAGAGGGGACTGCCAGGGATTCATTCATAAATAGGAAGGAACGCTTTGCGAAAGTCCCATGCATGGAACTCTGAGGGAAAAGCAGCTAATCTTGCAAATTAAGAACCTACCGATGTCGCAAGAAAGAATTTGTTATTCCCTTTCGAGCATCCTCCAAGAAAATTAGATTTTCACATGGACATAGCTCTGCTTTCATTATCCAGGTTTTCCAGTAATAAAACAATCTATATTCCCTTGCCTAACTTGCCAATTCCCAACATAAGTAAGGTGATCAGATCAGCTTCCGCAATAGAAAAAAAAACATATTTCATATTCATACTGAGAAAAACTCGAGATTGGCAACAGCATCCCCTTTGTCCTCACTTGTTTTGGAAGTGATTTGACTTCCGGGAAAGGCGAAATAAATAGAAATGGGAAGGAAAAGATGCGCTGAAATTTTGTTTTCAAGTGTGTAAGATAAGTCAATCAGTGGGGATGATGAGGATGTCCCTTAAATTCTTCTACATTACTTAATTTGGGAATTAATTTGCCTTCTTTTTCGAATCTGGTCGATAGTAATTACATTCTCTCATATTTGCAAACTGTATTAGCATTAGCGTAATTGTAAGTTTTAAACCTTTCTCAACAAGTACGACGCTTCCCTCCCATGGCTAATCTAATGCTACTTCCAATTCCAAAATGAACTTACGTACGCATAAAAAGTGTGCCAACTTGGAAGTTTTAGCATGTCCATGACACAAGTGTATACATTTTTCCACTGTCCTTTCGAAACTTTCTAATTTTAAATAAAGAAAAATCTTTAAAAAACAGGATGGTATGAATTCATTGTCACACAATTCTACCAAATTCCTCGTTTTTCGACAGAGGAAGGTAGGATGAATCCATTGACGCATGAAGAGATTATGCAAGGGAAGTTTTTTTTCGCAAAGTGTAAAAATAGCACGACAGTTCGTGAATGATACAATGACATGATACAACTTATTTTGAACGGGAGCCAAGCAATACTTGTTACTCCATTCATGGGAAAATCACAAATAACGATACATTTGCAAATGCTATGCTAACGAATAATAATAATTTGATTAAGACATGAAGACTACAAAAATATTTACTTGTTGATGTTGAAAGTTACAGCTTAGACAGGAAGGAAATCAACTGGTTTCTACTTTTTCTGAATAGAAAAGCAACAAGGCATTTCTGACGTCTTTATTTTGTTGTTCCAGCCATGCAGGAAATTGTACAAATTAAAACTTTCCGTTTTAGTTAGCAGTCATAAGAACGTCAAACGAACATGTATTTTTTTTTCGGCTGACAAGCTAAATGTTTTCATTTTCACTTATCACACTCATTCTCAGTTCATTCAACACTTTATCGTGTGTATGGGTGGGCGTCTACGCAAGCAAAGACTAGGTTTAGAATTTTGGTAGTATAAATGATGTGAAATTTCTTGTGAATTTAGCCAATCAAGCCCGACATAAAAATATCTTTATAAACGCAAACATCAGCTATCAGGATCAAAGCTTGCTCTGCTTTTGCACCTTTTTGAGAATCTAGATTCAAAACTGATTGTCACACTTCACAATCAATCATTTATTATCGCATAATATGGATTGATTGATAAAAAATGGAAGAGCTCTTTGTGAAGAAAACAGGATAGGAACGGTAGGCATAGCCAAGTGGAAAAATGTAATATGAAATGAGCATTTGTATGGGGAAAGTGGGATCCATTAAAATTTCACACCAGACCTCATCCGCTCCCCCACCCTATCATATACAAATAAGGTGGACCCAGTTTGGTAAATGCCAATTTTGTTACCATTGACCGGAGTTATGGTTTCCTGATAAGAGGAAACGGTGGAAACAAATATTTTGCTTTGCTTTGCTTGGGATGAATAGAAAATATGATAAAAGTGCTAAAACATGGAATAAAATGTAGAACCGCTGACATTTTCATTTCATTCTGATTTTGTTGTTGGTCTGGCTATCTCTGTTGGAAGTTTAAAGGGAATTTTATGTCTTGTTTGTTAAAAAAAAAGTAACGATTGAGCCAGTCCACTTCCTTTGTGTATCACCGCATGGTTCTATTTGAAGGGTAAAATATTCTCAATGTATGGCCAATAAGTCACTATTGTTGATATAGAAAGAAACTGACCATATTAGAACTAGGTTGCACTTTCCAATCCCAAGTACAGAAAGAGCCATCAAACAAATTATTTTTTCCCGGGAATGAGAGCGCAAGAAAATATGACGCAAGGAGAATGTCGAGATATAGATCTTTATTGTGAGACGAGGCAATATTATTATTAGATATTCGGCGCTCGCGATGAGGTCTGACCTGACCTATATGAAGCCTGAACTTTCACCAATGCTCTATTTTTGGAGGAAATTGGTAAAGATGGCTGGCGGAATACTTTTGAAATGCGGTTGGAGTAAATCCTCAAAAAACTTGTCATGTGCCATGCCACATATAATTCCGTTCACTTCAACCTCGGGCAACAACAGCGGAGCTTGTCTTAAGCACAGCTTGTTTATGACACAATGGGAAGCATTTTTTGTTTGTTTGACCTTTTAGAGGTCCGGTACCCCAACGACGAAATTTGAAATTTTGGTGAGTCCTTCTCCATCTGCATGATTAACTCTTTGACCACTTCCAGTTTTCAGACTTGCTAGAGGGGGTTATCATGTCAAAATGGAGAGATGATTTATGTTTGATGAATGCATGTAATAAAGATTTAAATACCCTTTGTGTGGTCCTTTGAAATGGTGAAAGCCGCCTAATCCATAAGTTAATATTTCCGGATTATTTTCTGGCTTCTGATATTTCATACTGTTAATTTGATTAACCAAAACCAAACCAACATAAACCCCGGGGGTATAAAAATAAAATGGCATGGTATATATCATATTTGCCAGACGTTATGCGGTCAATCGGCACAGATAAAGTTGTTGCGGTGTATTTACCGACCCACAGCCAAACAAGCCACGGGAACAGGAAACAAACAAATCCCTGAAAGTTTGAGAAGGCGGAAATAATGTTACATTCCACCACTCCGGGAATGAGGTTGTAAGTATTTGTTGCTTACGAGTTTAAAGAAAGAAAAGCGAAATATTTGCTTACGTACATGATCAATACGCATACTTGTTCTTTGTTGTCAGTCAGCTTTCTGATTTAACCTTTCAGCAGTAGCAAGCCCGGGGTAGTTAGTTAGATGTAGAGGGTGGGACGATGTTATCAGGTTGTTCCTTATAATTTTATTAGCGGTCATGTTTGCATTTGATCCTATAATGATAACTGAGGGAGGAGACAACTAAGTTATGTCATGCCATTAGTCAGAAGTCAATGCTATTATGTCGAAGTCAATCTTATTAAACTTCTGGCAATCATAAGGTTTCCGTTGTTCTTCTAGTCTGCTCTGGAGCATGGCAGATGAATTTCCAATTCAAAGGACAAAGTTAAGAAGGGATTTGCTACATTTTCAATTTTCATTCTCCCTATTCCAGGATATTAAAACTGGATAAGGCTTCATTCATTCACAAGCCTTAATATTTATTTGATCGTCCCACAGTGCCCCAAACCCCAAATTCACATGGACAGGCCTCCCCTCCTACCCAATTACCGAATGTATTTACCATTTCATGTGAATATGTATGTACCTATCTTTGAAAAGTTCAAGGGTGGTCACAACTGACTGCTGCTGCTCATTCAGGTTTTAGCAGGATTTTTCAAGTTGCATATTTAATTGTTTGCCCTTCCTTGCATGACGTACGTAATAGTTGGGCCTGTCACGTTCACCCAAAACTCACTCAATTCATTATCATTGTTTATTGGAATTTGAGCACTTAAAAAATGAGCCATTGTCTGATCGTGAGTTTTGATATTTGGTATTTTTGCTACTGGGATAACGCCTAGCATCCTGAAATAGGCAACTCTTCAAGAGTCCCACCGAACAACCATTCACTTAAGGGAAAGCCTAAAATACCCACATCTCATCTCATGAATAGGGAAAGAAGGGAGGGAATTTGCATGGGATGGATATTCATTCTTCTCCCATTTAATGTAACATTTCCCAGTTTTTTTTTTCTTACCACGTGCTACACTGTTGTCTGGTAAATGAGGGGGTGCCGGTGGAGAAAAACTGATTTCCTTCCCGTAAGATCAGGGTAAAGGAGCGTTATTTAGGTAGTCATGTCATAATACGGGATTACATAGATGGATAGCATAAACCCTTAATCTCATCTTTTGAGTCGGGAGACGTGATCATTTTATCAATTCCATTCCATCTTCCATGCAAAACTCAAATCACTTGTTTCACTTTCACCAACGAGAAAAAAAAACAAGGGAAATGAAAGACCATATCCATGTCCATGTATGTACCATATCCTTAAGTTTCTGTTATTGTTCCCCAAGTAGTAAATTGTTATTTTTTTGGTATGAGATTCTTTCTTCCATCTTTTACAATGATATCCTTCAGCTTCCAAACAATCTTTTTTCTAACCCTTTACACCTGCCATTCCTCTTTCCCCTGCGTAATAGCTTGCTCCCAACAGAACATTTGATATTCATTGGGCTGCCCTTATGCAATATATGGTAGTTGAGCTACACCAGCCTGGCATTTCACATTTGATATGGTGATGGCGATTCATGGGGCATTTTGTCAGAGTTAAAGACGGAGAATGAGTGGGTGGCTGGCAGGTATGGATGAATGAAGTGGCTGGAGTAGCTATTTATATTCATGGCTGGTTACAAGGAGCCAAGTGAAGTATCCTCGTATCATCCTCCACCCTCCCCTCATACTTGTATTGAAGGGGGGAATAATAAGTATTGGCGTGATCCTGCTGTTGCTGGGCTCTTATATCGTTGGTAAGGAGGGTTAACCTTGCGTAGGGTTACTTGCAAGAATTTCCTCTCCTCCGATTTTTCTCACAGCCTCCGTTTTTCAATTCCGAAAATAGACAAAGAGAAGGAGAAAGTGGTACATGTACATATTTATATGGTGGGTGATGCTGAATGAAAGTCGGCGTCGACTTGGCATAAGCTTTAGAAATGAATGAATGGGAGACGCACGAAAAAATATCATTTTTCATTGGAAAGTAGGAAATAGGAATACTTAAGCAGTAAAGAAATTCCGCTCATGTTTTCTCATCACTTAAGCAGCGACTTTCTCTTTAGCATATTGTATTACGTATTTGCATCGTATGAAATTGTTCCTTCAAAGCCTGGCTCCTGTCGCTCTCTCTGAGAGATAGTGAAATAGCTAATGTTGCGAAAATGGATTTGTCAATTTCCGAAGAAAAATGTTCCCACAGAATAAAACTAAGTTGGTATTAGCCCTGGTAATGTAATCCTGTCTGGGTGGGAGGGAAGATGAATTTGATTTTATTGACCGGATGCGAATTAGTTATTCATGTGAGAAAGTTGAGGGCTTCCAGGGAAAGGAGGAAGTAAACTGCTTGGGAGACATGGAGGGCGTCGACGGTCAAATCCTACATTGAACTATATGCTTATGTGTACCAGAATATACGTATTACAATTTGATAAGATGAAAGCTGTTGGGAACAGGGCAAGATGAGATTCTTCAAAAATCTCAATCCTGGCATGGGGATTGAGATGGGGAGAACTCAACTTTTAATAAAACATAGGATGAGCGGAAAATCCTCATGGGAAATTATAAACAATTTGCAATTATGAAGTAGTCTAAGTCCCTTCTCATGAAAATCAACAAGGCGTACAGTTTATAGTATACATATAATATGGATAAGTACCCTGAGTGCAATATGCATATGGAGAGTCAATTGATAACTACATTACATGCAGAAAGTGTTTCTTCATTCCCAAAATTAAGATTGCGATGACGTGCTCAATGGGACTAATATTATTCCACTTGAGATATAAATTGCTCTAGTTGAAGGTGAGATGTTATTTTACGTAGCCTTGTCACTGGCGTCCTCCTTAAAAAAAACTTTCGCAAAACAAGAAACTCGTAAAAGTCTACGGAAAAAGCGATTAAACTTTCACAAGTTGGAATAATGCATCTCTCCCACTCCCAAACTAATTATGACAAACTAATACTATGTAAGAGTCTTAAACATGAGAGATTTACCTTGACAATAATGAGTATAATGACTAGTAATACTGTTGATGATTTGATTCCTCTAATTTCAGTTTTGCGACAGGCCACCAACGCTCACCACTTGCGAGCCCAATCAAACGGCATACTCGAGTCGAATGGTATACTTGAAGGGGTCGGAGGAACTAAAGGCCAAATCCGATAATTTGCACTGTGTCTGCCCGGAAGACCACAATTACGTACTGGCTCATCAGAACTGGGACGAGCCGGATCCAGACAGCGAGTCTGTTGAATTCTTCTATACCTGTGCTCTCGTAAGAAAACAGTTTTTACTTTTTTAACCTACCATCCTTTCATTTCTGGGTAGTCTGACAATAACGATCTACTTCAATACTTCATTAATTAACTTAGGGTTAGTTACGGAAGTAGGGAAAAGTTTGACAAGCCCAAATCTGATAACTTGAAAATAGTCCAACCGCATATGTCTAATATAGAATGGGGGATTGAGTGGCTGAGGGAAACCAAGATGGATGCTGGTGCTGGGGGATGATGATGGGCTCAGCCTATTTTGGCTTCATGACGCGCGTTAGATTTCATAGCCATAATAATTAAGGCCGTATATCATTATAACATATTTTATGGTTTATGTCGTCACTTGAAACTGATGATGCTAAACCACACCAGTTTTTGTTGTGGGTTGTCAACAGACTTAATAAATAAACAGCAAAAATACGAAAATTCGTAGATCAATACAAGCAAAAGAAGAAAAATATACTAGTGTAGCAAATACATAATTAGGTCAGCTTAAGTGAATATGGACGGATATTATGAGCCAGAAAAGTTTCAAAGTAGGGCCACAGAAGAACTATGAGCCATATTCATGAACTATGAAGTGAACATAATTGATTCATTGATTCCCTTGAGTAATAAATTTTAAACATTTTTTTTTCAGTTGCCACTCTGTCGAATGGGAGATACATGCAAAACCCTGAGTGAGAAAGGACCTGAGTTCCTCGTCAATCGCAAATGTCGCTGTCCGGACGGTCTTCGTTGTCCAACACTCACAAGTCACGGGGTCAAGTCATTTGAGTTGGGTAATGGGAGGGTGGACATGCTTCGATGTCAGCATTAAAGGAATAAAGGAATCTCAATTGGCAACGTGTTGTGTTTTCGAGTTCTGGAACAAACTTATAGATATAGCCAGTTTTACAATTACAACCAGTTTTACTAGTATTTATAGAATTGTAATAGGTATGTACATAGGCGAGAATACATTATTTCTATACTAGTACCATAGTCATATTAAGATTTGTATTTAATTGATTAACTGTATTATGTAGCAATTTAGAATGATCCAGCTTTTATCTCCGTTCCTGCTTTAAAAAGATGTTTAAAAAATTAGGAAAAAGCTTATCCATTTAAAATGAGTTCTTGTCCATACTCCTTTTTAATTAGCTCTAATAAAATTTACATTTTACCATTAACAATTAGTTTTTTCTGACAAGGGAAGCAAAAATAATAACCATGTGAAAAGGAGTACACTTGCAAGTTATAATTATAAAAGTATCTACATAACACAAAGGAAACGTGTATTGACTATACTGAAGTGTATAATACGAGTATAAATATAAAACATGAATAGCTCATCTTATCAACATTCAATTGCTAAAGAAGGAGCACAACCACAACTTACTACTATAAATAATTACTAATTACATACTAACTGTTGTATTTATAACTGTTATAATATATCTATAAAATTATTGATGATGGGCAACATCAGACGAACATATTGTCAGTATGTCAGGTATCTGTATCGATAAGCTATGGTGTATGGAAAAATTTAAACATAGTAAATATATATTACATTTTTGCATGTATATATTATGTAGCGAACCTACAATTAGCAGAATCATCATAGCATTCTACATGCTTTGTTGCTTTCACCCAACTCATCTCTATCTCATATTACGCCATACATTTGATTGTTTACACGTGATGATGAATGATAATGATTAAATATGATATGATGACGATTTGTTAAACAACAATTACAATGATTATAAATCAAAGCTCCTGTTTCAGTTTTTAGCTTGATGAATTAAAATAAAAAGTGAAGTAAGTACAGTAGAAAGTCAAGGCCAGTCGTAGTTATTTGTATGCTCATTATCAAACTATGTTTTCCAATGTAGATCGTTGTGGATGGTTGTAGAATAATATGTATGTAATATTATAGTTTATAGTTGATGATTATTTTCCCTTCTGTGTGGAAAGGCAAACAAAACAAGTTTAATAAATCTATGAATTATTATGATGTTTGTTGGCAAGGTTTCATTTGATGTTTTGGGACTGGGGTGCAGTGCAGTGAAATTGTATATCGATATCATTATTCCGATTGAGTGCCGATACAATCATCAAAGTCACCAGAGTAGAGAGAACTCAATTCCAGAAATGACATGTTCCTTATTTGGAGAAAGTTCCTTCCAATTATTTTCCTTTCCCCTGTTTCCAAAGTCAACATCTCTTTTCTACTTTGGAATAAATGAGGATTCTGGATTAACATAAACCTATTGTAAATTGTCACGT